>ML803035.1:24587-45761 GCA_009831015.1 Picea engelmannii
GATGATGCCCTTACTTGATGTTTTTCTTGGTTACAATCAAATCAAGGTAAAAGAGGAAGATAAGTATAAAACCACCTTTATTATTGATTTGGGTACCTTGACTTATGAACGTATTCCCTCTAGATTATCTGATGTAGGTACCACTTTAAAAAAACTATTGCAAATAATTCTAGACGATTTGATCACTGAAGTTATTCATCTCTATCTTAACGATTTAATTGTCTACGTTAAAGGGTTGTCAGTTGTCTCAAAGTCTCGAAAACTATGGCTAGGTCCTTTCAAGATCGCTTTTGACATGGGTACTAACTCTTACATCCTAAAATATTTACAGGAGTGATTATTCTCCTACAACACTAATGGTTCTCACTTGAAATATTACGTGGAACCAACTTGAAAGGTTTTAACGTTGTTTGGATTTTTTGTGTATTAGTAGTCTAGTTCTGCTTCCTTTTTCTTTCCACTATTTTTCGTTTTCACTTTTACAGTATTTTGATTTCTTCTTTCTGTTTTTAGTAACTTCCGCTTCTTTTACATTTATGTCCTTTTATTTTCTTTTGTTTTAAAATTTTGTAATCTTAATTATGTCATGATTTTTATTGCTTTTTCATCTTTTAGTTGATTTTGGTCAAGAATAAGACGTCAAATTAGTTATGCCATAGTGACACTTATGCAAGGCATTTTTATTCAATAACAATCAATCTTACATAGATGTTATGATGTTCCCCTGAAAGCACACTGGAATTTGTTATCTTCTTTCACTGCTGTCTTTTAAAGAAATTGGTCATCTCCCTCTTCTGCTTTCCATTTATTCATCCACTTGAGAATTTAAAAGAGCAAGTCCATAATTTTTCTTCTTGAAGTAAAGAGTAGATTATGGTTAAACGATTATGCACACAGTGGTAAAGCCCCTCATACTTAACATTTTTCATGAATTATTCCCAAATTCCCGGTCATTTTTCCATTAAATCTGCTCACTTCCTCCTGTTGAAAAATCTTCATGGTTATATATTCTTGACATGTTGTTCTTGGTATGCAAAACCATGAGTTATGAGTTCTAAATCTGTTGGAAACAAATTTCCCTGTGGAGTCACCAGTTTGTTGACGATAAAAATCACAACGAGGATTTTTCCCGCAAAGTATTGCTAAAATTCTATTATTATAAGCTAACGATATAAATAATACTAGTAGGTTGGACCCCCTTGTATATTGGGAGATCATATATGGTTCTTATTTGATGTTATGTTGTTGTTCGACACCGCTTATAGGGTTCTACATGATTGATTAAATCTTGGTTTTATTTGCGACATAATAGCAAATGTATTATGCCTATTATGTGTTGTTTCTAATTTCTCTAAGCTCTAAATTCCATATTGTGTAAATGGATTATATCCACTATTATCTCATTGATATTAGCACCATGATCTGTTACATGTTGCACCTACACAAAACACATGTTAGTCATGAAAAAAGATAAAAGAAATATGGAACAAACCTAAGGAAGAAAATAAACTATGCTACTATGCTACTATGCACACTACAATGCATTGAAATTAAAGAATTGTTGTTAGTCCTAGCTAACAGAGTTAGTAGCTATACGATTTATTGAGTTATATGGAAACACATGTGATATGTGTTATGGTATGGTTGGCAATGGTTAAATGTGATATGGGGTGGCGCATTTGACAAGTGATGGATGTTAAGTTCGATTCATAGATTAATTAAATGGATTAATGGAGGGTTGGTTGGCATGTACTAAGGAATTGAATGAGTAGAGGATGGAGGTGACGTGCATTTATTGCACGTCACTCCATACCTCTCCCACTAGCCATCACCCTAGCTTGGGTATTGTTCAATTGTGTTTCATTGTAGTTAAGCTCCAATTTTCAGACAAGGGAAGAACTGCTCAGCCAAGCTCGCGTTATTAAGGCTTTTTGGTTACAGGTATGTCTTCTTCTCCATCCATGAACCTACTCTGGTTATGAAATAGATATTGGCTCAGTGATGTGTGGGTCTGTGATTTTCTTGAGACGAGAAACTATGTAAACTTGTGAGATTTCTCTGGAATGGTTGGTTATGTGTATTCATTGTAAATGAAAGGATTGGATAGTTGAATTCACGTTTCATTGATAATTTTGTGTGATAAAATCCATGAAGGCTCTCTATTGTCTTATGGGTTTTTATTGTAGGGTTTTATTTGGTCCAGACTTGCTAGCCGTCTCCACACAATTCTTGTAAACATACCCAGTCATATTTGGTTGTTGTGTTTGATTTTGAACCATTATGGGTCATTGTTATCATTTTTGCCTAGTCGTGGATTTGTATATGATTGTGGTTTCAGCACAATTAGTTTGGGTGGCTATTATGCCAAGATGTTGGCTTTAGGGTTGTTTCTTATTTCGTGGCTCTGTTTTATATCAGCATTATTCAGTTTGATTGGGAAACCATGAGGGTTATACCGTACATGTTATTGGTGTTATTATAGGCCAACAAGAAGCCTTTACTCCTCTGTTCATAGTCTCTCCTACCTGGCGAACTCACACCCCGTCTTGAAAGCTATTGTTGTGTCCACCATGTTGTCTCGAAAGTTTTCACCTGTTGTTGGTGGTCGATTCCAGTCTCCCTAAGTTGTTTCCACAGAGTGAACTCTTGATTATTCCAGCCCAGTTTTGATAAATGAACCAGTTATTTTCAGTCGGGTATGTGTTGATTTTTGTAGAGTAGCGTCAATAGTGCTTTGATTATGGGCTCGTCTCTGTCGATGAGGTTGATTACATTGTTGAATTATGAAATGGTGTTTGGTGTATAATCACTGTATTCATTTATCATGACAGTTAATTCGATGGCTCAGCATGGTTTTAATTGATTGATTTGAGAAGTGGAATTGATCATACAGTCATTTCCTCCTTGTGTTGGATTGATAACTCAAACATTGTTATGGTTTGATTTGGAGTATGTTTCCTTGCGTTATGCATTGAGTTGTATGTTTTCTACAACATATTATGAATTTAAATTATGTTTGTTGTTATTGTGTGTTTAAATGAATCGATCAGGATCATTGCAATTTAAAGAATTGATATTTTGTGAATTGGTTGTCCACTGTATATATTTATGGATATCGTTAATAACACCATCAGATATGGGCATTGGTTTTATAACAGTATGATTTCATTTGCAATTTGATTATTAAATTGATTAGAGGAATGGAATCGGGCATGATTTTTGTGTGTATGTTTGATTGAGGAAATAATTCGTGGACAATGGTGGATTTTTTTATGTTGAACGGAGTGGAAACAAGTGACTATGTGTTCATTTGAAAATTGTTTTAAACATTAAATGGGACAAATAAGGAGAAACAAAACTCGTATACAGATTGTTTTGGAAGTCATATTATTTTCAGTTTGATGACACTGTGTTAAAAATTTAATTGTGAACAGTGAGCAAATTAATACACATAAATGATTAAATGATACACAATAGTTTCTTAATTGATCACAATGACTATTTGGTGAGTGTTGGATCTTTTTCATTTAATATAGAATGGTTTCATGGATTAATTAATTAATTATATGAACAATATCCGCTCTCTTTTCCTACCATTATTCCACTTTTCACTAATTGCAATCCCCTCACCTTCCCATATTCATTACTCATTCCTTGTTCCTAAAATTTAATTATAGTTAATAGGAGCTCTGTGTTGCGACAGTTTAACATCACAAGGATGGATTACAGTGATATGTTCTTTGGTTTACATTTCAGTTGATTGTTGTTGTCAATGAGTAGTAACCATGTTCTTTTCCCCCCTAATTTTAACATGTTTATCTCGATACAAACCCCTCGCATATCCCATAACCTTGTTCACCCCCTTCTCATTGAAAATTGTCAAACAATTTGTATGGATTGGATTGCATGAGTATGATATGTTATTGAGCCAAAATTTATTTCAGATTTTAAAAGAGTTGTCATGTATGGTTGTTAAAGAAACTATTTGCTTATCAATCATGCATACATGAATGATATTTTTCAACCGAGGTATCCATGGCAGAGGTAACCGAGGAAGAGGTAATTCGAGCAGGGGGCCAAGAAGGACAAAATTGTCCATTCACTTTGATGTTGACTCGCAAGAGTTAGGCCAACTATTTCATGTTGGGTTTTTCAATTGGATTGGGAAAGGAATGGTCCAACCTAGGCTTGAAAGGCATCCCTTCCAAGCTCCACAAGCCATTTTTATTCTCATTCCCCCTCATGTCTCATGGAAACCCGAGGTTCCCAAAAACGACAGATGGCAAGAGATTGTCCACCCGACAGTCTCCCAACATTGTGGCTGGTCCAATTTGTCTTTCCCTGTTCCCTCGCATATCAATCAGATTGTCCAAGTTGCCCCTTTCCACTCACCAGTTCAGTCTTCTCATGCTAGCAAAAGGTTGAAAACTGAGGCCCACCATGCCCCTGACAAAGGAAAATTCATTGTTGCCCCTTCCTCACCCTCCAATGGCTCTGATAAATCTGTGTCCTCCTGGATGCATTTGAGGGACGATTGTTCTCATGTGATCAACGATATTAGGCCTAAAGGCTCAGCATAGCCAAAGGAAAATTCAGAGAGATCAAAAGGTGACAGCAACAACAAGGGAAATATTGCATCTCAGAGTGGAAAATATGGTTTTTAAGTTTGATTTTATTTATTGTTGATGACAGCTGACTTCAGAAATTTTGGACAACATGTTATTTTTTGGGTATATGAGTAATATATTTTGGAAATAATTTCCAAAATCATTGGATAAGTTGTCAAATATGAATGTAATGATGGGAGTCACAAGGAGAGATGTTTTGTTTAATTAACTAGTCGTGTTATGATTGCTAAAAGTTAAAGGGAGTTGCAATGGGTCACACCTACTAGTTATTATTTATTTAAAACCCTTATTATGATTTATTACTTTTCCTCCTAACTAAAAATTGGTTGAGTTTTAGTTAACTTAACTAATGAAGTAGTTCAACTACTTCAACCAATTCTAATTTTCTTAAAAGAAAAAGGAAGGGGAGGAACAAGGGGAGAATAGAAGGAGAAGCATACTAAGGTTTTATCTTTGTGTTTTTGTTGAGATAATTCAATTTTCATTCATTCCTTAATTTATTCAAAGCCTAATTATTTTTTTGATAACAAGGTCTTATTGTAGACAACAAGATTCAGGGTTGAATTACATCATTCAGACACTTGTTTTTCATAGGTGTTGATCTATCTTTGATAGTCTGTGTACACTTGTCTATTTGTGAATTAGTTTTCATGACTGACAAAGGCTATTGTGCAGAGTCGAGTGGGAAGCAATCTGTGGCAAGATGATCCATCTTTTAGAGTTCAACTTTTTATTTTCTGTCAGAAGTCATTTTGTATGTTTCATCGGGGAGGTCTAAGTTTGACTTTGGTCCAAAACTTCTTCACGAAATTTTGTAAAGAGAGTGACTCTTTGATGAATTGGAATGAAATAAAGAATTGTTTTATGTCTCATATGTCTTGATTATCAACTTGGTGTCTTTACTTCTGTCTCCATGTTTATTTCAGCATCTGTTATGTTCATAAAAACACATAAATAATGAATTTTTCAGCAAGCTTTTATTTATAAAAAGCCAGCCTAAGCACTTGTAATCAATACTTATGAGTTAGGATATTAATTTTGATGGCTATAAACATAGGGTGATATTCTCATCTATTTTTCTTTAGCCAAGCAAAATCTGAAAATGCTTGAGTAAGATCATTTCATATATTTTCCTCAACAAACACATTTAAAACCATGATCTTGACAACTTATAACATTACAACCAAAATCTTAAAATAAACCATTGAATCAAAAAAAGGTGCAAGAAGTGGCACTATTTTTATTTCAAACTTAAAATTCCAACATTTTTTAAACCATCATCTATAAAAAGTGTTAATGTTAAATCAAAATTGACATACTCACACCTACACTACAATCAATTTTTCCTAAAATATTTTTTTTTTAACTTAAAATAAATTTAATTATTTTTTTAATTATAATAATTTTTTAAAAACAATTAAAAAATCGAATTAAAACCATTGTTTTTTTCAATTATCAAATATTATAAAAAATAATTTAAAAAATAATAAAAAATATTTTTTAAAAACAAATTAAAAAAACCTTAGAATAATAATTTTATGAATAAAATAAATATATATAAAAAAAACACAAACAAAGTAACTTCAAACACATTTAAAAAAAATAAGAAAAAATAATAATATTGAAAACAACAAAACCTAATAAAATAGAATAAAAATTAAAAAAAAAAAACTTTTAAAACTTAAATAAAAAATATATATGTGTGTTAAAGAAGGGCGTGGTTGAGAATCACCCCTCCCCACTTTTATGTGTTAAAAGGGGTAAGGGGTGATTCTCAAAATCGCTTTATGAGCCTTTTACTATGGAGGGCCCCCTTTAACATGTCCCATGTTACCATATATATTATAAGTTTTAAAAAAAAATATTATTAAAGTGTTTTTATGTTTTCTTTTTATTTAAATTTAAAAAACAAATTATAATTATTTTTTTATTATTTTTGTAATAATAATTATTTTTTTATTATTTTTTAATAAAAATTTTTCTAATATTGTTATTTTACATTTTGTCGTGTTCATGTTTATTTTTTTATAATTTCGTTTTTATGTTGTATTTCTATACGTTTTTTTTTTTTTAAATAATAATATTTTTTTCTTAATTTTGTTTATATATATATATATATATAATCATTTTTTTTTAATTTAGTTTTTTAAAGATTTTTTAGAAAAAAAAATTAAAAGAAGGTGATGTTGGGGTTGGGGTAAGTGGGATGATTTTGATTACAACAATGATGATTGTTTAAGCCATAGCTTTAACAATATTGCAATTTAAAGTCTAAAATAATAAGGGTGCTACTATCAACACCTCTTTTCGATTCAGGGGTTGATTTTAAGATTTTGGCCACAATGGTACTAGTTGTTAAGGCCATGTTTTTAAACAAGTAGTAGTTTTAACTCTCCAAAAAACAAAAAGATGGTATTCACAAAATTGTTTTTCAATTCGAAGGTCGATTTTAAGAGTTTGGTTACAATGTCAATTCCCAGTAGCTCAATTGGTTAAGGTGTGGGTTTCATTTGCTAGGCGACCCAAGTTCAATAACCTTACGGTGGGTTTAGTCGAGAGGAGACACCCAAAAATCCAGCCATGTAAAGGGTTGTTGCGGCCCAGGACGGCTGCGATCCCCGGGTGATTTTGACAACTTAGATGCCTCTGGGTTGTTGTTTCTTAGCCCATGGTTAAAAACGTTGGCCATGTAGGTTACGGGCACATTTCTAACAAAACGAAAATTGGTTACAATAGTACTAGTTGTTAAGTCCATGGTTTCAAATAAATTATAATTTTAACCTCAAAAAGATAAATGATTGCTACTGATATAACCACTTTTCAATTTAGGGGTTTATTTCAATGCTTTTGTTAGTAACATTACAAACCATGGTTGAAAAATATTGTAATTTTAATCCCGAGAAAAAAAAGGTGCTACTAGTGGAACCACTTTTCAATTCAGGGGTTCACTTTAGTATTATTGATGAAAAAATAAGAATTTTTAGCACCAGAGTTCTCGTTTTGAGGTCACGTTTCCCATTAGGTTGGTAACTATGTTGGTTGAGACAAGGATGTCCATTATCTCCACTTATTTTTCTCATGGTGGTAGGAGAGCTCAATGGGTATGTAACACACCTAAAAGGAAAAAGGGGAATAGAAGGAATTCAAATCACCAAGGACTTATCACTAACATGCCTCCTTTTTTTAATGATGTAATCATATTTGGCAATGGGAATACAAATGATTTAAAATCATATGAACAAGTGACCCCTCATGTTGTTTGGAACTGCACCAATCATGTTGATTATTATTCATAAATCCTTGATGTCGTTCAAATATGTAGACCCTTGGAATGAGCAAGTCATTGGGAAAATGTTTCCTTATAAAATGTATCCTCTAAACCAAGGCATCAAATATTTAGGCTTTAATTAAAACAAAATGACTATGGGGTAAAATAGTATAAATGGTTATCTCATAGGATTGTACCAAGGGTCAAAACTAGGTGTGTGATAGGTGATTGTTCCTTGTAGGAAGACTAACATTGATCAAATATGTCCTACCAAGCAATTCCACTATGTTGGATCTCAATGGCACTCATCCCCAAATCATCATAAATAAAATCACGAAGATGTGTTTTTAAATTTCTATGGGAAGGGAAGAAAGAAATAGATATCACTTTAATTCAATGGAAGAGGCTATTCATTATGGTGAATGGGGACTAAAAAACCCATATATGTTTGGCAAGGCATTGGAAGCAAAGAACCTTTGGACGTTATCTCTACACAGGGGTATTCATAGAAGGTCATGATGAAGAGTTATATAAAGCCACCATATAATCCATAATGAATCATTCTATAATGAGTCCAGTCATAACAACCCTCAAGATCATAGGAGATATTTTTGAAGCTAGAAGAACAAGTAGTTGATATCTCTCACAACATGGCACTCCTCATGGAGACTCTAACAAACAAGTTTGGACCTTTTGGGGAGGTTGGTGGCTCTAACTCAGAATTTGGATTGGACGAGAAATCGAGATATAATGAAAACCTAGAAAAGGATAAAAACAAATGAGTTAGAGAAAGAGAAACCAAGTTTTAGTGTCAATACTTCTTCACAATTTCTATTTAAAATGGAAGGGAAAGTGGATATCAAACGCTACCAAGGTGATATTGATGTTGTTAATTTGAATCATTGGTTGCAATGGTTAGAAGTTTATTTTAGTTTCCATAACATAGAAGAAGCGAAAAATATTTCATGTTCCCAACTAAAACTAGAGGGTCGTGCCCTAACCTAGTGAGAAAGCCATATGGAGACACTTAGGTTGGAGGGTTATCGATCAGTAACTTAGTGGGAGGTGTTTAAAACCCTCATCAAGTCCGATTTTTACACTATTGGATATTTTTTATGTTTGAATCAATTAAGATCAACACAACAACCTAATCAGGATATAAATCCCCCTACATTTTTATAGAAGTAGTACCCCTTTTTAAATTCTTTAAATGTTTATCTTCAAATATATTGGGACAATGATATTAAAATGGGAGAGTGATAAATAGAAAACTCTGAATCTTTATCACTCAAATAAATGAAAATATATATATGCATAAAGAATTCCTGAGACATGGACTAGGAACCTTCACTCATAAAATAAAATATTTTACTGAGATATTATACAAAGATAACAACTACAGAAAATATAACATAAATCTCACATCCATCACAACATTAAATATTTTTCATCACATTCAAGGAAAGAAAGATGAAAGGCCCACATATCAGAGAACTTTAAAAGAGCCTTTTCATTGATAACAAAAGAGAATATGATAGGAAAAACTTTAAATATCCAATGCCCAAAATCATAGTTTCAAAAGATATATTTGTATTTTATCCTCGAAGTAGTTCTCTAGGATTTCTCAAAAAATAATATAGTCTTTGATAGTCTTAGAAATTAAAATACATTCATCAAAATTTGTACTGGGATCAGGATCTCATGGACCATAAAATAAATAAAAGAAACAAGAACAAGGCTAGACATGAAAGAAGACAAGAGAAAGTGATCATAAAATTGGTTATGCTCTTCTTGGGACTAATAAAACACAACTGGATGATTTTTTGAATGGGAAGAGAAATGAAATGGGAAGAATGTGATATGTATTACTCACTGTGATGGAATATCCACTTCATTTTATTGTTGACGTTCATCTTATATCATCTCTTGTTGTGGTTGCACGACTAGTACCAACTGCCTCTAACTGATCTTCTTCGGTTATCATGATTAGGGATTGTTTTAACCAATTTTCAATATATTCTTTCATTGGTGCAACATGTATTTGTTCTGTAACTTTGATATCAAATATTGTTCCTTCTAATTCTCTTAATTCAAATGAAAGTTGATGGAATGTATCTTCAATATCTTTGTTTTTATTTACGTAACTTACCAACCAACTCTCAAATTCATTTTTAGTGTACTCGGTCATATTATTAAATTTTTCAGGTGAAATTCTCTTCAATATTTCCACATGTTCCTCAAATTGTTTCTTTTTCATAAGTATAGAATTTAAAATTAAATTTGGTTCTTGTACCTCCCTTGTAGTCCCTGCTAAGTCTATTTTAATCAATTTGCGATATAATGCCTAATTTTTGACAACCAGGGTGTCACAATCATCCAATATTTCTTTCATCACCTTTTTCTTTTTTATCCAGCAAGATTTTAGTTTTTTTATTCAAATGGGGGAAGGTAGGTCCTCTTATTTTATTTTTAATTCGGTCATACCATAAACTTTTAAGATAAATGTGATAACATCATCATTATAGAAACCTTATTCATTAATAAAGTCATTGTTGGGCTCAAGAACTGACTCAATTTTTACATATTCATTCCATGTTTTTCACCACATTACCACTTTCTTTACACTTTGTTTACCAAACTTCTGCTAAAGTTTACCTCATATTCACGCCATGTTCACTTAATTACCAGCAAGTTGGAGTTTTAGAGTATTTGGTATCTTTTAATAAGTTTCATGATACTTTAATAGACATCAAATAATAATTAAATTATTACATATTATGGTGAAAATACTAATATGAAGAGTGGCATAGTTTTGCACTTATTATACAGGTTTGCATGGAGATAGTTGGTCTTCCTGGTCATCCAATGCATTTTTCAACTAAAATATTCTTGTGGCACTCTTCCATGATGTTTCGCACTGGCTTATCCATTGAATTAATTGTATAGTATCCTCATGACACTTCGTGTCATGAGGATTACCACTTGTACACTATTGTTTTAACCGAAACACATGTCAACCACTTGCTTTGATTGAAACGCATTGTATGTAGGATCCTTTACTATTTTTAGTATTCAGTTAGCTTCAGGTTAGGAACGGATCAGATCCATAGCTATGCTATAAAGCCAGATCTTGTATCTATTCCAGGGGGATCCAATTATTGTAATACGACTTGGTGTTTTGCTGAAAACTTATGAACTGGTTTACTGTTCAATGACTATTGGCATTTTGTAGCTGTGTTTGTTGATCTGAATCGCCTTATACATATGGAGATGGTAGAATAACTTGTCATTTCTGAAGCTTAACAAGAATCTCTTTCTCCATGGGAGGGCCCACCACCAGAGGTAGAAGATCTCCTTATTTTACATAGAAATCATTTAGTTTATTTCTTTACAGAAATCGTGATTTCCAGAATTCTTACTGTGTAGAATCAATTATACAATGATAAATTTTGAATAGTGTAATTCAGATTTTATTTTGTTATGGTTTTCTCTCTGCACGGAGCATAGATTAGTTCGTTGAGTAAATAGGAATCATAGAATAGTTCATGGATTGAATACATAGATAGGTAGATTGAAATTAGAAACGCATTGTAAATATTTTCTTTCATTTTGTAACGAGCTTATTTATCTAAACATTTAGATCGCAGATCTGTAGAATCGTAGGTAGCAGATAGATTAGGAATAATTTAGAGTAAAGTAGTTTTTTGTTTATGTTCCTTACCTTATAGATAGAATTTCACTTGAAAGTTGTAAGATTTGATTAATATGGTCAATTAATGTAGATAGGTTAGGAAGAAATAGTTAAATAATAGATTAATGAACATTCTAGAATTGCAGAGTTATAATTGTAGATTTAGATTTGGATAAATTGTTTTTGTTTTAGATGTTTATTTGAATTGTTGTGTAATGTATGAATAGATAGAAATTGTAGATTAATATTCAGTTAGCATATAGTTAGCATAAAGTTAGTTAGCATTCAGTTATTGAATAGAACTGTTAGATAGACTAATTTCAATTCAATTTCATAAATGGTAAAATAGAATTGCAGGATGTTAATTAGTGAATAAATGTGTTAAATTTTAGATTAATGAATAAGTTAATTGAATAATCATTTCCATAGAATCAAATAGTTGATTAGTTACAAATAGAAGATTGCAAACAATAATTCTTTAGATTGAACTGAAGACTAGTAACATAAGTAATTAGATCTTCATTGAAGTATTGATTCACTTCATGAATCAATACAACTTCATAGAGGAATTTAATAGAATAGATTAAATGTCCTTTTCTGCATATTAAACGTAGAAGGTTTTATGATTTTCATATACCCATAAGGTTTCTAGATTCGATTTATTTATATCTAATCTCTTGCTTTCATAAGTTATATGTTATTTCAATTGAGTAGCATTAGAGTAGTTTCCCTTCATGCAGGTTAGATTTAATTTCAGTTGTGTGATTCATTGTTAAGCACTAGATTAGTTTCTTTTTATATAGTTACATGTTTTCTTAGATTTAGATTTAATTTCAAATAGTGTGTGTTTTCAGACATTAGATTAGATTAGTTTAGATTCCAATCCTGCATTTCCTGTGCTTGTGCCTCTAAGTTTACCTCCCTGGGTTGACATTTTATGTAAGCTATTTATAGTGATATAATTAGCCCAACATTTTGGCGCCATTGTCGGGGAGGTAATAAAAAGGATTGGAGCATAGGTGTTGTTTTTTATTTGTTGAAATTATGCATTCAAGAGACCAACCATATAGAAGAAGATTATCTACATGGCATGCTCAAAGAAGACATTCAGAGTGGTCCACATGAGAAAGTGAACCAATAACAATATGACTACATTGAGCTATGGTTCCAGAAAAATATTACATCAGAGCACCACCATCTTCTTCAACAAATCTTGGTATCATATCATTTTCAATTGATGGTCGTTCATGCTTTTGTATACATTAAAGTTCATATTTCAAATCTAAGCATGAATGTATTTTCATACCTGTTACGCACATGGTTGCACTGGAAGTACTCCTACACTTGAAGGAGTCTTTATTTGTAAATAAGTAGAGTAGGATGATAAATGAATAAAAAAGTAAATAGAAAAATAAGCTTTGTTGTGAAAACCGGCTTGTCTGGCACAACTTAGTATGAACTTTGCTTGAAAACCAGGAAACTGGCGGGCAAAGTTCACAATAAAGTTTGTAAGCTTGTATTTGTTCTTCAAATCATGTAATCTTCAAATCATTGTATTTTGTACTCGTATTGGATGATGTGGAATCCATTTAGGTCCACCTTCCAATGGTCTTGTCCCATCGACATCAACAAATTATCTGGGCAGCAAGACTAGAGTTATGTATAATGCCCTAGTATTTGCATACATAAATGGCAGACTTCCTTATTATTAATCATGGGGATTCATCAATGCCTTTTGATTAATAAATCCTGTAGGTGACTCGAATCCAACACATCCATTTGTACCTATCAAGATGCACTAAGGTACTTTAGCACTCATTATCATTAACAGTAAGTCGCTTCACGTTGGTTAATGGCATACATTAATGGTCGGTAATCCAACGATTCCTTCCTATGTTCAACTTCAAGTAAATTTATTCACATAGGTGAAGAATGTACCACGGTCCGTGTAGCAGTTGAATACTATATGATTTTATGGTTCCACAGCTTGCAGTAGTTTCTTTCCTTTTTTTTGGTAGCAGTATGTCCTAATAAGAGTTTGCATGAGGACATGCAAACCCCCAGGTGTGGGGGAGGAGGATTATTTAGATCCTTCTTTGCATCATCTTCTGTTCAGTTCATCCAACAACAGTTCAACACCTATTCAGTATCAGTTTAATACCATCATCACATCAGCACATCATTATTGCCTCTACATCAGACAACAAGCAATGTAAGTATTCTACCAGGTATGTATGATTTAATTGTCATTTGATTTATTAAAGTGCTTTAAACATTAAAATTATTAAATGCTTTATGAATCCAAGTTGTTTCATAATAAAATGCCATCATAACTTCTGAATCCTACCTTGTTATCATTTAAACCTATCCTTATGTTTGTAACTCCTTTGATTGTGATGCCCTGCATCATCCAATCAAAATCATTATCACTCCCTCTCCATTTGAAATCATCACCATCCAATATAACTTATACTAAAATCCTATCACACATGGAAATTGATGCAATGAAACCAAGTCCATTATGTTTTCTGAATCTGAAAAAAAAAGGGGGGGGGGGATTTGAATGTCTACAAAGAAACGATCTGTGTATCGAAGAAAAAACTTAGGGAAATCAAAATTTTCAAATATTTCTCTAAAAATTATGATCAGATCAAAAACCTGAAGAATTTACATCAGTTACAGAAAGCAGTAGGATTATAAGTGCTGATAAATACTCAAACATCTGATTCTATGCATAGGGACATGCATTGACTTAGGTGTGGGGGAATGTTGGGCTCAATAAATGACTCAATTTTTACATATTCATTACATGTTTTTCACCACATTACCACTTTATTTACACTTCGTTTACCAGACTTCTGCTAAAGTTTACCTCATATTCACGCCATGTTCACTTAATAATTAAATTATTACATATTATGGTGAAAATACTAATATGAAGAGTGGCATAGTTTTGCACTTATTATACAGGTTTGTGTGGAGATAGTTGGTCTTCCTGGTCATCCAATGTCGTTTTCAACTAAAATCTTATTGTGGCACTCTTCCATGATGTTTCACACTCGCTTATCCATTGAATTAATTGAATAGAACTGTTAGATAGACTAATTTCAATTCAATTTCATAAATGGTAAAATAGAATTGCAGGATGTTAATTAGTGAAGAAATGTGTTAAATTTTAGATTAATGAATAAGTTAATTGAATAATCATTTCCATAGAATCAAATAGTTGATTAGTTACAAATAGAAGATTGCAAACGATAATTTTGTAGATTGAACTGAAGACTAGTAACAGAAGTAATTAGATCTTCATTGAAGTATTGATTCACTTCATGAATCAATACAACTTCATAGAGGAATTTAATAGAATAGATTAAATATCCTTTTCTGCATATTAAACGTGGAAGGTTTTATGATTTTTATAGACCCATAAGGTTTCTAGATTAGATTTCTTTATATGTAATCTCTTTCTTTCATAAGTTAGATGTTATTTCAATTGAGTAGCATTAGAGTAGTTTCCCTTCATGCAGGTTACATTTAATTTCAGTTGTGTGATTCATTGTTAAGCACTAGATTAGTTTCTTTTTATATAGTTACATGTTTTCTTAGATTTAGATTTAATTTCAAATAATGTTTGTTTTCATACATTAGATTAGATTAGTTTAGATTCCAATCCTTCATTTCCTATGTTTGTGCCTCTAAGTTTACCTCCCTGGGTTGACATTTTATGTAAGCTATTTATAGTGATATAATTAGCCCAACAATCATTATGTAGATATTCACTTAAATTGGTTATCCTGGAACTAAAATAAATGATAGTATTCCCTACATCCCATCCCTCTAAAATAAGGGACATTCTATTTTTTATATTGTCTCTAACAAATCACCTGATTGCATCCAACATACTTGATGTTCCTTTCAAATTCAAACTTGATTCGAGTGTTCCATTGGGATTTCTCCCAGGTTGAATAGTAGCAATTGGAATTTCAAACATAGGAGGTGGCATCAAAGCACATTCTAATTCTTTAATCCTTTATTTGAGTCTTGCATTTTCGTCTTCCATTTCATCAACTGATACCTCCAAAGCTTCACCAATAACTTTATGAATTCAATCAATTCTCGATAGTGGGACTCCATTCAGTTCCAACTTTGTATCTTTCTCTTGGATTCTCTTTCCTTTTGAATTTACTCGTTCAAAGACTAACTTCATTAAATATTTTTGAAATAATGAACTATGAAGGGTCAAGGATTCTTATTCATAAAAGGTGGGCTATTTATTCACTAATTTTTTTGTTACTTCTCTACTCTATTGAGTCATTTTTTCATCATCTGGAAACTCTATATCCTCAATACTTTCATCCAACTCCATGTCTTCAAGAAGAAATTTCTAGTCATGCATGACCTCTTCTACTTCCTGGACTTGATCAATTTTCCTTTTCCTCTTATTTATTGGTAATTTGTGAGGCCTTTCAACACTCTTTTTGGGGTGATCAAGATAATCTCCATAACATGAATTCTCAATTAAGGACTTTGTTTCTCCTGCAAAATAGTTAGGGGATTTTTCTTAGGTGTGTTGCTTGTTTGAGAAGAACTTTGACACTTTGTACTCCTTTCATTTATAACCCTTGTGTGTTGTTGATCTACTTCATGTGTGCTAACAATAGTCTCAAGATCTCCAAATAACACTTATTCACATTTTTTCCATTTTTTCCCTCTTCTCCATATATACAAGTGTTTATGTATGACACATTGAAACCTGCATAGATCATACAATTCATGAAATATTGTTGAGGGTCAAACCCCTTCACTTGATTTGTCAATTTTAAATTACACTGGTCGAATTGGGATGCAAATTCATCAATTTTTGGAGCACTTCTCAGTGTCATCTTGCCAACTTTCCATGGAAATGGAATGAATTTCCTTTTCTTCCTTTCATACAAGAAATTAGCCCAGAATCTATATTGTCTATAGACTTCCACCATAAAACAAAAGATAAATTGGGGATTCTTGAGAGTAATAAACTCTGATTATGTTATATTATTCATTTGATTCAAAATTCCCCATTTTATCTAAAAATGTTCTTTCCTCTAATGATAATCTTCGAGTGTTGTTTCCAAGCATGATTTTTTTGAAACATGATAGAAAGGAATCATAAACTTCATAAAAATGGTACATTTCTCTCTATTTCCACAAAGAAGGATACCATGTGTGAATTAGATCTTTCTTGAAATCAACTTGTTTTGAAAAATGAAATCTTTGGAATACCTGACAATAGACAATAGATAAAACCAAATATGAAAACATGTAAAATTGTGTATCTTTCTTCAAATTTGTTAATTGAAGTGATGTCTTAGTAGATATAATTTTTGACCAATCAAAAATTCCCTTTCATTGAATAGAATATTATAAAGTATAGAGAGATAAATGAGGGATAGTAGTAGTAGACTCATGTCCCAGTACTTTAGAGAGAATCCATGCCATTTATTTATAAGGTTTTTTCAATTGACTAACTTGTATCATTGATAAATCATCTGGCATTGTCGTCAGGTCTTTGAGACATTGTGGAAATAAGTCCCTACCATTGTTTTTATCCCTGATGAAATTATTGGATACATCAACCTTGAAGGTCATTTTCATCTCCTGTAACCTAAGCATCTTGATGAAATTTGATGGCATCAGAGAGAGTGGTGAGTGTCCTTTAAATTTAATAATTGTTTGGTCTTTCTCATAATTATTTGTGGAGCATATTACTAGTTCTTTGGCATCAAATACTTCTGGAACACACCCTTCCTTGGAGATACCTAATATACAGGCATCATTAATACTCCTTTCTTCAGGAGGCAATGTGGAATAGTATCTATAGGCACTTGAGTAGTGGAATTTTGGGTCCTCTCATGCAAGTGTATTCAATGTATCCCCACATAAGCTTTCTCTTCTTATCACCATCTTTCTTAAGAGTCGGAAAAGAATGCACAATCTTTCTGGAATAACAAGATATTTATTTTTTATAATAACCACTAGAGCTCTTATTTTGAAAGAATGGTTAAGTGAATTTAATCTGAATTTATGAGATGGGTCTCGAGGAAAACAACATTAATGATGGTGCTTTAGTATTTAACCATCTGTCATTTCACATACGATATGCATTAAATGGGTTTTGGGGAATGTGACAATGAACGAGGATTCATGGTGGAGCAGAGGAAAGAAATATATATAAATAAATGAAAGTAAAAAAAATTCTCCCGTGGCTCTGTGAAATAATTCAAGATATGACTAAGTATAGGATGGCAGATAGATAGACTTGAGAAATCGAATTTTTCAAGGTAGTGAGACGATCTTTGCTTCTGTGGTTAAAAAAATTTAAAAATCCTAGGTATTGGAGCATCGAAGAGATAATTAAAGTCTTGATATAATGACTAAGTACCATGGAGCAGACAGACGTACTTGTGATTAGGACAAGTGAATGAATCAGAGAAAATATACACACATGTGGACCCATCGTTCCACGAAGAGTATGAGAAAAAGACTAAGTCTTGGTGAAAATCATGTGCAATAGAACATAAGGTGTATTTTGGTGATGACGGAAGAGCGGAATTAAGTGAAGATGATGATACCAATCTATGAACCTACCATAGATTGGAAATTTTTCTAAGTAAAGAAAAGATATAAAGAGAAAATATTAACCTATATATAGGTCAACAGGTATCTAGAGGACCCCACTTTAGGTAGAGGCAAGGGAAGAGTGTGAAAGAGTACACCACTGAGTTCAAAAAAATGGTGATCATGTTGGGTATATCTCCTAACAACCTATATGTACTACTCCTCAAGTATTTGGGGGGTTTACACAGTCATTCACAGAAGAAAGTGATAATATTTAAACCTAGGATAGTTGATGGGGCTTGTGTGCAAGCATAGTACTTAGAGAGTATATGAAATAAGAAAATACATTGAAGTGGTTCGAAATATAAATACCACCAAGATTCTTCCAAGGAGGGGAAGAAGAAGTGGAAATGGACAAGGAGACAACAACCAATGCACATCAGTACAAGGATCCAAACAACCACTACAACCATTGTAATATCGATGGTCACATCGAATATAAGTGTTGGAAGCTACATCTAGTGCTTAATCCAAAGAACCGTAAGAAGGATTCCAAGAAGAAGAATATGTTATCCATGGATTCAAACAACCTAGTAGAGAGCAGCTCGGATGTGGATGAAAATATTTTCTACACTACAATGTAAAAGGAGGTGAACCTGAGTAGTATTTATCACAAGGAAGATAAGGAGATGATTAAACTCTTCCATATTAATATTCAGTTCAAGAAGACAAAGGTGGATACTCTATTCAATTTTGATGCATAGGCCAACATCATAGAAAAATATCTAGTCAGCCAGCTTGGATTGGAATTTCATGATCTTCCTAACCAATATCTATCGGGATGGGTAAATAAGGATGCAGATCTCAAGTTCAATAAACAATGTAAGATCATATTTGGTATAAGTGTAGGATATATTGATAAAGTGGAGGTAGATATAGTGCCACTTCATGTATGTGGTGTAGTGTTTATAACCCCCCACATGTAAATGAGGGATGCGATCATTGTGAGGAGAGAAAATCAATGCCATGTGATCAAGAATGGGAAGTATTTCATCATCAATGCACACAAAAGTAAATCCAATATCTCTCTGGTAAGTGCTAACCAATCCAAGAAATTGACCAGTTCTATCAGGAAGTTTGTATTACTTTTCTTAAGAGATAATCAACCAAGTGATGATTTGGTAAAAGTAAAGGTGTCTCTGGAGGGATATAATAACGATAATAAATATCAATAGGAGGAGTTTTTGCAAGCATACACAGAAGTGTTTCAGTAGCTTAAAGGGTTACCACCTAAGAGGGAAGTGGAGCACAATATATAGTTTTTGTCTACCTCCCCATTTCCAAATATTGGTTGTATAGGTAGTCTATCCTAGAAGCATATGAAGTGAAGAAACGACCATAGAAACTATTGGAAAAGAGAGTAATTTGACCAAGAACCTCACCTTGTGGTTCGACTATCATCACAATACCCAACAAATATGGGACTTGGTGAATGTGTATCGACTATAGAGCTTTGAACAAGATCACCCTCAAGAATTAGTACCCTCTTCCCAGAATCAATGATTTATTAGATCAGTTGCAACATGCCAAGTACTTCACCAAGTTAGATATCAAATTGAGATACCACTAGGTTTGAGTTAAATAAAAAGACACATAATATATTGCCTTCAAGAAAAGGTAAGGTCTATATGAATGCTTGGTAATGAATTTTGGTTTATGTAATACACTAGCTACATTTGTTCATTTCATGAATGATGTATTACATCCTTTATAGATTCATTTGTGATAGTGTATTTAGATGATATATTGGTTTATATCTCTACCTAGGAATATAATATCTCACATCTTATGCAAGTGTTAGAGACTTTGAAAAACCATCAATTTCTAGATACCTTAAGAGATGTGAGTTTGCTCGGCAATGATTGGTGTATTTTGTGTATGTGATTAGTGGAGGAGAACTAAAGATGCCATCCTGAAGTGGCTAGTTCCTACTAATTTCACTGAAGTTGGGAGATTTTTTGGGGCAGTGCAATACCTTTGGAAGTTTGTAGCATCATTTTTAATTGTAGCTACGTCACTTCATACCATAACAACCGGTGGTAAGATTTTCCAATGGGGGGAGAATCAATAGAAATATTTTGATGAATTAAAAAGGAATATCAATCAAGTACCAGTTCTTTCATTACCTAATTTGTAGAATCCTTTTGAAGTGGAGACAAATGCAAATGGATGTGTTAGATGAGAAATCTTAATTTAGGGAGGTAAGTCTATATGTTATTATTCTAACATATCTCATGGTGGAGTCATGGACTACCCTACATAAGATAAGGAAATCTATGCCCTCATTCAATATGTTAAGAAGTGGAATAACTATTTGATTGGAAAGGAACCAATTATCCACACTAATCACCATTTACTACAGTATGTGTAGGCCCAAAGTAAGCTTCAACAAACTAGCCACTAAAAGTGGATGGGGTTTTTATGGAAGTTTCATTTATTCGTAAAATATAAGAAGGGAAACATTAATAAGTTGGAAAAAATTCTTTCAAGGCCACCCACATCCAAGATTACAACTTTGGTAACTCTTATGCACATGTATCCTTTTACCCATGATGCATACAAAAAGGCATACATGGAATATGAGGACATTAGAAAGGTGCTTCAATATCTACAAGGCCAAATTTGTATAGAAGAAGGTGACGGTTGTTGGATTACTGAGAGGGGGGGTGAATCAGTAATAGAGCAATATAACCATATAATCCAAGTGTTATATCAATGAAGCATTATTATCCAATAACTGCAGAGTAAATAAGCAATGAACAAATGAACAATCATACACATACACATTACACCAGTGTTTTACGTGGAAACCCAAATCGGGAAAAAACCACGGAATGCTTTTTCTTATATGTCTTGAAGAATTACATTCATTGGAAGCACCAACTTCCTTTGTTTTCCAGCTGCAACTGGAAGGAGGCTCCAACCCCCTA
>ML803035.1:45861-76018 GCA_009831015.1 Picea engelmannii
ACATGAATAGTAACGCATCAATCATCTGTCAATCACATCATAATCAGATATATAAGGTCCAACACCAAAAGGGGTCCAGATCACTTGCGAGCAAGTGTCCTCAAAGAATAAGTGGTCTCAGTGCGCCAGAGCGGGATGTTACACTTTTTATATTGTCTCTAACAAATCACCTAATTTCATCCAACATACTTGATGTTCCTTTCAAATTCAAACTTGACTCGAGTGTTCCATTGGGATTTCTCCCAGGTTGAATAGTAGCAATTGAAATTTCAAAAATAGGAGGTGGCATCAAAGCACATTCTAATTCTTTAATCTTTTATTTGAGTCTTGCATTTTTGTCTTCCATTTCATCAACTGATACCTCCAAAGCTTCACCAATAACTTTATGAATTCGATCAATTCTCGATAGTGGGACTCCATTCAGTTCCAACTTTGTATCTTTCTCTTGGATTCTTTTTCCTTTTCAATTTACTCGTTCAAAGACTAACTTCATTAAATATTTTTGAAATAATGCACTATGAAGGGTCAAGGATTCTTATTCATAAAAGGTGGCCTCTTTATTCACTAATTTTGTTGTTACTTCTCTACTATGCTGAGTCATCTTTTCATCATCTGGAAACTCTATATCCTCAATACTTTCATCCAACTCCATGTCTTCAAGAAGAAATTTCTAGTCATGCATGACCTCTTCTACTTCCTGGACTTGATCAATTTTCCTTTTCCTCTTATTTA
This sequence comes from Picea engelmannii, assembly GCA_009831015.1. Classification (NCBI taxonomy): domain Eukaryota; kingdom Viridiplantae; phylum Streptophyta; class Pinopsida; order Pinales; family Pinaceae; genus Picea; species Picea engelmannii. Next base: position 46,594 of record ML803035.1, read on the forward strand.
TTGGTAATTTGTGAGGCCTTTCAACACTCTTTTTGGGGTGACCAAGATAATCTCCATAACATGAATTCTCAATTAAGGACTTTGTTTCTCCTGCAAAATAGTTTGGGGAATTTTCTTAGGTGTGTTGCTTGTTTGAGAAGAACTTTGACACTTTGTACTCCTTTCATTTATAACCCTTGTGTGTTGTTGATCTACTTCATTTGTGCTAACAATAGTCTCAAGATCTCCAAATAACACTTATTCACATTTTTCACCATTTTTTTCCTCTTCTCCATATATACAAGTGTTTATGTATGACACACTGAAACCTACATAGATCATACAATTCATGAAATATTGTTGAGGGTCAAACCCCTTCACTTGATTTGTCAATTTTAAATTACACTGGATGAATTGGGATGCAAATTCATCAATTTTTGGAGCACTTCTCATTGTCATCTTGCCAACTTTCCATGGGAATGGAATGAATTTCCTTTTCTTCCTTTCATACAAGAAATTAGCCCAGAATCAGTATTGTCTATAGACTTCCACCATAAAACAAAAGATAAATTGGGGATTCTTGAGAGTAATAAACTTTGATTATGTTATACTATTCATTTGATTCAAAATTCCCCATTTTATCTAAAAATGTTATTTCCTCTAATGATAATCTTGGAGTGTTGTTTCCGAACATGATTTTTTTGAAACAAGATAGAAAGGAATCATAAACTTCATAAAATGGTACATTCTTGTTGTTTCCACAAAGAAGGATACCATGTGTGAATCAGATCTTTCTTGAAATCAACTTGTTTTGAAAAATGAAATCTTTGGAATACCTGACAATAGACAATAGATAAAACCAAATATGAAAACATGTAAAATTGTGTATCCTTCTTCAAATTTGTTAATTGAAGTGATGTCTCAGTAGATATAATTTTTGACCAATCAAAATTCCATTTCATTGAATAGAATATTATAAAATATAGAGAGATAAATGAGGGATAGTAGTAGTAGACTCATGTCCTAGTACTATAGAGAGAATCCATGCCATTTATTTATAAGGTTTTTTCAATTGACTACCTTGTATCATTGATAAATCCTCTGGCATTGTCGTCAGGTCTTTGAGACATTGCAGAAATAAGTCCCTACCATTGTTTTTAGCCCTGATGAAATTATTGGATACATCAACCTTGAAGGTCATTTTCATCTTTAGTAACCTAAGCATCTTGATGAAATTTGATGGCATCGGAGAGAGTGGGGAGTGTCCTTTCAATTTAATAATTATTTGGTCTTTCTCATAATTATTTGTGCAACATATTACTAGTTCTTTAGCATCAAATACTTCTGGAACACACCCTTCCTTGGAGATACCTAATATACAGGCATCATTAATACTCCTTTCTTCAGGAGGCAATGTGGAATAGTATCTATAGGCACTCAAGTAGTGGCATTTTGGGCCCTCTCATGCAAGTGTATTCAATGTATCCCCACATAAGATTTCTCTTCTTCTCACCATCTTTCTTAAGAGTCGGAAAAGCATGCACAATCTTTCTGGAATAACAAGATATTTATTTTTTATAATAACCACTAGAGCTCTTATTTTGAAAGAATGGTTAAGCGAATTTAATATGAATTTATGATATGGGTCTCGAGGAAAACAACATTAATAGCGGTGCTTTAGTATTTAACCATCTGTCTTTTCACATACGATATGAATTAAATGGGTTTTTGGGAATGTGACAATGAACGAGGATTCATGGTGGAGCAGAGGAAAGAAATATATATAAATAAATGAAAGGAAAAAAAAATCTCCCATGGCTCTGTGAAATAATTCGAGATATGACTAATTATAGGATGGCAGACAGATAGACTTGAGAAATCAAATTTTTCAAGGTAGTGAGACGATCTCTGCTTCCGTGGTTAAAAAAATTTAAAAATACTAAGTATTGGAGCATCGAAGAGATAATTAAAGTCTTGATATAACAACTAAGTACCATGGAGCAGATAGACGTACTCGTGATTACGACAAGTGAATGAATCGGAGAAAATATACACACCTGTGGACCCTTCGTTCCACAAAGAGTATGAGAAAAAGACTAATTGTTGGTGAAAATCATGTGCAACAAAACATAAGGTGTATTTTGGTGATGGCGGAGGAGCGGAATTAAGTGAAGATGATGATACCAATCTACGAACCTACCATAGATTGGAAATTTTTCTAAGTAAAGAAAAGATATAAAGAGAAAATATTAACCTATATATAAGTCAACAGGTATCTAGAGGACCCCACTTTAGGTAGAGGCAAGGGAAGAGTGTGAAAGAGTACACCACTGAGTTCAAACAAATGGTGATCATGTTGGGTATATCTCCCAACAACCCATATGTACTACTCCTCAAGTATTTGGGGGGTTTACACAGTCATTTACAAAAGAAAGTGATAATATTTAAACCTAAGATAGTTGATGGGGCTTGTGTGAAAGCATAGTACCTAGAGAGTATATGAAATAAGAAAATACATTGAAGTGGTTCGAAATATAAATACCACCAAGATTCTTCCAAGGAGGGGAAGAAGAAGTGGAAATGGACAAGGAGAAAACAACCAATGCACATCAGTACAAGGATCCAAACAACCACTACAACCATTGTAATATCGATGGTCACATCGAATATAAGTGTTGGAAGATACATCTAGTGCTTAATCCAAAGAACCGTAAGAAGGATTCCAAGAAGAAGAATATGTTATCCATGGATTCAAACAACCTAGTAGAGAGCAGCTCGGATGTGGATGAAAATATTTTCTACACTACAATGTAAAAGGAGGTTAACCTGAGTAGTATTTATCACAAGGAAGATAAGGAGATGATTAAACTCTTCCATATTAATATTCAGTTCAAGAAGACAAAGGTGGATACTCTATTCAATTCTGATGCATAGGCCAACAACATAGAAAAATATCTATTCAGCAAGCTTGGATTGGAATTTCATGATCTTCCTAACCAATATCTATTGGGATGGGTAAATAAGGATGCAGATCTCAAGTTCAATAAACAATGTAAGATCATATTTGGTATAAGTGCAGGCTATATTGATAAAGTGGAGTTAGATATAGTGCCACTTCATGTATGTGGTGTAGTGTTTATAACCCCCCACATGTAAATGAGGGATGCAATCATTGTGAGGAGAGAAAATCAATGCCATATGAACAAGAATGGAAAGTATTTCATCATCAATGCACACAAAAGTAAATCCAATATCTCTCTGGTAAGTGCTAACCAATCCAAGAAATTGACCAGTTCTATCAGGAAGTTTGTATTACTTTTCTTAAGAGATAATCAACCAAGTGATGTTTTGGTAAAATTAAAGGTGTCTCTGGAGGGATGTAATAAAGATAATAAATATCGATAGGAGGAGTTTTTGCAAGCATACATAGAAGTGTTTCAGTAGCCTAAAGGGTTACCACCTAAGAGGGAAGTGGAGCACAAGATATAGTTTTTGTCTACCTCCCCATTTCCAAATATTGGTTGTATAGGTAGTCTATCCTAGAAGCATATGAAGTGAATAAACGACCATAGAAACTATTGGAAAAGAGAGTAATTTGACCAACAACCTCACCTTGTGGTTCGACTATCATCACAATACCCAAGAAATATGAGACTTGGTGAATGTGTATCGACTATAGAGTTTTGAACAAGATCGCCCTCAAGAATTAGTACCCTCTTCCCAGAATCAATGATTTATTATATCAGTTGCAACATGCCAAGTACTTCACCAAGTTGGATCTCAAATTGAGATACCACTAGGTATGAGTTAAATAAAAAGACACCTAATATATTGCCTTCAAGAAAAGGTAAGGTCTATATGAATGCTTGATAATGCATTTTGGTTTATGTAATACACCAGCTACATTTGTTCATTTCATGAATGATGTATTACATCCTTTATAGATTCATTTGTGATAGTGTATTTAGATGATATATTGGTTCATAGCTCTACCTAGGAATATAATATCTCACATCTTATGCAAGTGTTAGAGACTTTTAAAAACCATCAATTTCTAGATACCTTAAGAGATGTGAGTTTGCTCGACAACGATTGGTGTATTTTGGGTATGTGATTGGTGGAGGAGAACTAAAGATAGATCCTACAAATATGGATGCCATCCTTAAGTGGCTAGTTCCTACTAATTTCACTGAAGTTGGGATATTTTTTGGGGTAGTGCAATACCTTTGGAAGTTTATAGCATCATTTTTAATTGTAGCTACGTCACTTCATACCATAACAACCAGTGGTAAGATTTTCCAATGGGGGGAGAATCAATAGAAATATTTTGATGAATTAAAAAGGAATATCAATCAAGTACCAGTTCTTTCATTACCTAATTTGTAGAATCCTTTTGAAATGGAGACAAATGCAAATGGATGTGTTATATGAGAAATCTTAATTTAGGGAGGTAAGTCTATATGTTATTATTCTGACATATCTCATGGTGGAGTCATGGACTACCCTACATAAGATAAGGAAATTTATGCCCTCATTCAATATGTTAAGAAGTGGAATAACTATTTGATTGGAAAAGAACCAATTATCCACACTAATCACCATTTACTACAGTATTTGTAGGTGCAAAGTAAGCTTCAACAAACTAGCCACTAAAAGTGGATGGGGTTTTTATGGAAGTTTCATTTATTCATAAAATATCAGAAGGGAAACATTAACAAGTTGGAAAACATTCTTTCAAGGCCACCCACATCCAAGATTACAACTTTGGTAACTCTTGTGCACATATATCATTTTACCCATGATGCATACAAAAAGGCATGCATGGAAGATGAGGACTTTAGAAAGGTGCTTCAATATCTACAAGGCCAAATTTGTATAGAAGAAGGTGACGGTCAGGTTTAATATCATCTCTGAAATGGGTTTCTCTACAAGCTAGACATGATCTATGTTCCTAAAGGTAAAATATTGAAGTTTATCATAGAAACACACACCTCTAAGGTTGTAGGACATTTTAGTGTTGGGAAGGAAATTGTCAACTTACATTGGTATGTGTATTGGCCAAGAATGAGAGAAGATGTAGCTCAATTTATTAGAGGATGCATACTTTGTTGTACCAACAAGAGCAATGATAGAAATCAAGGTCTATACCATCCCTTACTTGTACCACTAGACCCTGGGATAGCATCTCCATCAATTTTTTGGGTGGTTTTCCAACCAGTAAGGGACATGACTATCTATTTGGGGTAGTTGAGAGGTTTTGTATTATGTGCATTATTATGCCTTGTTAAATACCATCAAAGGAAAAGAAGTATCAAACATGTCCTTTGAAAATTTTTGGGTGCACTTTGAACAAATTTACCAACTTAATGAGAACTATGACCTCAAATCGAGAACTATATCCCTTAAAACCCATAATTTTGCATAAACAAACACCAAAATCAACCCCTGAATAAAAAAAGTAGTGCTACTAGTAGCACCTTCTTCTTTTTTAGGGTTAAAATTACAACATTTTTCAAGCATGGCCTTAAAACCCATATTGTTTCTAACAAAAACCTTAAAATCAACTTTTAAATCAAAAAGTGGTGCTACAAGTAACAACTCTTTTTTTAAGTTAAAATTATAGCTTGTTTGAAACCATATCCTTAACAATTGGTACCATTGAAAAAAAAACGTTAAACCAACCACCAAATCAAAAGGTAGTGCTACCAGTAGCACCTCTTTTTTTCCAAACTTAAAATTGCAATATTTTTCAAACCATGGTATAAAATATCATCACTAGTGTAAAAAAAATCATAAAATCAACCCTAAAATGTTCACTCTTTTTCTGTTAGTTTATCGCTTCAAGAATAAGACAATACACAATATGTGAAGATATCACTCTATAATTTAAAAGTTCAACATTGATTCCAAATAACTTTTTACTTTTAATAAAAAAAACTCAATACAAATTACATTGAATGAAACATAAATTATTTCTTAAAAGTATTGTTGCATTTTCCATATTCAATACAAATGAGATAATAAATTTTGTTATATTCTTCATAATCAAAACATATAATCCAAAAAACATAGAAATTATTCATAACTTCCTATATGATCATATGTAATTCAAAGCATTGCTTTAGAGTTACCATACAAACATCATATTGATAAAAAACAAATACATAGAATGTTTCATACAATTATTCAAACTGACTCATGGATTTTGGCATGCCATTAGAATATACATTATCTTCAAACAAATGATTATATGAAGATGTAGATGACCCATGTTCTTCTCTATTATCAATGAGTGCACCATTTGAATCTACATGTATTCCCAACATTTCAAATGTCAAAAGCCTTCTAGATCTATGACTAAGTTCACTAGACTCCCATCTTCCAGCTATTTCTTGTGGAAACAAGCTCTTAAGAATATTTTTGGTCTTGGAGTGAAGAGTTCCTCTCTTTTTCAAATGAAATTCATAAACAAGTATGTCAACATCCTCTAATTTTGAGAGGTCAATGCGGCGGAGATTTATATTTTAACCTTTTCTTTTTCTCTTTCTACTAATATGTTCCTCGTCTACCATATATGGCTTGCATATTTGTTGCACACCAATGTACTTCAATTTTTATAACATATTCATTTTATTTATTGACTTTTATAACCTTTTTTGTCCATAATGGATCACCATGTGAATCTTTAGTTGCTAACACTATAATCATGCAACCCTAATTAATATCATGTATCAAACCCTTGTAAAGGTCTTCCATGGTTTCACATTGTGCATGTGATATTCTAGAACCAATATAGATTTCTCTTTATTTTACGTGTGAAGACTCAATAACGTGACATTTAAATGTGTGTTGTTCAATAATGCTTTTTTCCTCATATTCCCTTGGCATACTTTTTGGCCAACTTTAAATGAAGTCATAAAAAATGTATCTCCATATGTTGAGCTTGAAATTATGTCACTTTAACCATTGAAAAAATACTCCCACCAAACATGATCATGACATCAAAGTACTCATATGTATCTTTAATTGAATTTTTTTGTTTTGTCCAGGTTAAAAAAAAATCACATTTTATCATTTAGATAAAATAAAAAAATAAATCAACAACAAACCCTAAAAGATATAGGATTTAAAAGATTAAAGAACACAACCTAAACAACATTGTATTTTTTACTCTTCTCGAAGAATCATGACAGATGAAAACCCCCCTCAAGACAATTGTATGGAATATGCTATGCTCCCTCACAACGAATAAAAAAAAAGGAAGCCAGGACAATGCATTCCCAAAGCAGCAGTGATACCCAAATATGAAATCTACTCGACCAGGGTTGATAACTATGTATAGTTTATGAAGGACCATGTCGTCATTGGAAAATTTATAGCTATCTGGCCAACAGAGCATGATATGGTTGCCTGGATCAATTCCTGTTGAAGTCCATTACATCCCTACGAGCTTAATCTTGGGTCGAACGAGTTTTTCACGATTATTTTTCAAGACTGGGGAGATAGGGAAAGAGTCTTCTAAAATGGACCTCACTTCTTTCATTCAACGAGATTACACCTCCAATATTGAACTGAGAAATTTAATTTGAAGAAGGAATACTTTTCTTATGCTCCAAACTAGGTATGGCTCTATTTTCTCCCATGAGAATATTGGTATGAGATCTTATCAAGAATCGACAACACATTGGGTATGTGTGTTAAATCCTCAAAAGCTACTAAAAATGGCACTATATTTATTATGTGTGCATTGGCATTTACATGAATGTTTTGATTCCTATCCTTTAATTCATCTATCTTAGTTACTAGGACTCATATTGGCTCCAAACGCTATATTATGATTTCATTCCCTTCCATTGTAAATTTTCCATGAACATGGTCATCTCTATAGGGACTACCCTTTTCTCCACCCCCCCAAATATTCTAAGTCGGAACCTGAAACTGATGAGCAAGGTTTCACACCCCTATATGGGATTTACAAGGTTTCACACTTCCTATATGGGATTTACAAGGCCCTAAGGGGGTGATATGTATATCTATGCGAAATCCCACCCCCTTAGGGCCTTGTAAATCTCATGAAACCAAAAATATATTTGAAATACTTATCTTGATCCCCCAATATCCTCCCCCTGCTTCTCATTCGAATCCATCCTTCTGAAATCCCAAACTCCATGAATCTCCTAAACATGCCCCCAACCCCGAATACCCCAAGAATCCAAAAATTTGTGTTTCCCCCTCTGAGATTACCCCTCTTAAATATGTACCCATGGTTCCTAAAGGTTATGATGGATGATACCTCGAACCCAATGATATGAATATTGAAGGCATAGATATGAAGGCCATTGTGGATGATGTTTAATTGAAATATATGAATTCAATCCCACTAGAACACATCCATCTTGTCCATAAATCCCTCCATGAAGACAGAAGAGTATCATTAGGCTCCCATCCCACTCTTGGATCCAACCCTGCTCTTGGCATCCAAACCAACAAGTTAAATCCCCAAAATACCCCTAAGCAAGAAAAGCATAGAGGATGAAAATCAAATCTACAAATTTTTCAAGAGATGGGAGATATCTTAGTCAACTCTGAGAAAAATATGTTGATCACATATGCATATAAATCGTCTCCCTCTCCAAGTTTTCAATGAAATTTTTCTCATGGAATATTAGATGCATCAATGTCAAGAGAAAGAAAAGTCTCTTATGAAACAATATAGATATTGAGTCCCTTGATGTTTTCTTGTTGCAAGAAAAAAAATGTGTTGATCACATCCTATCCACAATTCTTTCCAAAATATGGAAAAATGGTCTTTTTGTTGCCTTAGATTCAAGAGGAATGGATGGAGGTCTAGAAATCCTATGGAACCCTGTGACAGTTCACCTAGACAATTTTTTTTTCTACAAAGAGAAGTCGCATAGCCAAATTTAGACCAATCAACTCTGAAATAACTAGCTTCATCACAAATGTTTATGGGCTACAATAAATAAATTAAAAGTATTGGTTCTTGGAAGATATTCAATATATCATGGAACTCATTGAGAATCATTTTTGGATCTTGGGGGGCGATTTCAACTTCATTTCCACCCTAGAGGAGAAAAAAGGGGGCATTGAAAAGCTTTATCTTGACAATGATGATTTCAATAAATTCATTCAAATCCAGAAACTTGTTGATCTAGAAATAATCAATGGTTTATATACTTGGAATAATCGTAGAGGAGGATCACAACAAGTCGCATGAAGATTGGATCATTTCCATTATCTAAATCCCTCATGCTCTCAGTTTTATACATGGAGGATAACATTCTCCCAGCTCTCGGATCGGATCACTGGCATGCCTGTCTCACGAAGGATGTTCAAGGAGTGCCCCTTAAAATTCCTTTTAGGTTTAAGAATTTTTGTCTCTCTCACCCTGACTTCCAAAGCAATATTCGAAAATGGTAGGATGAATCCAATATTGCAAGAGTTTCCCTCATTTTATATTTCCAACAACGCCTTAAATCTCTCAAACAATAGCTCAAGCACTAGAAAAAATTCATATTTGGTAACATATTTCAAGCTCAATAGCATATAGAAACCAAAATGGTTGATCTCCAACAATAAATCATCATGCATGGACAATCGAAGGAGCTTTATAAACAATAAAAGGAACTCACCCCTCAAATAGAAGAGCATAGACAACAATAGGAGACTATATGTGATAAAATATCGGGTTCAATGACTTGAGGATGGGGAAATAAACACCAAATGTTTTCACAGATTGATGGTTCAGTAGTAGCTCACCAATCGTATCACCCAAATCACTTCTTCTCATGGTAATAGTCTCACCTCTCATCATGAGATTGAATAGGAAATAATATATTTCTTTCAAGCTTTACTTATTGAACCTCAACCTAATCGTTCAACATCCATTTGAACCATTACCCATCACATTCCTTGTTTGATCACCGAAGAAAAAAATCCAGGCCTCATGAGACCTATTACTCTTAAGGAAGTGGAAGTCGTTGTCATGAGTATGTCCCCTGGGAAATCTCCTAGCCCAAATGGTTTTACCTATGACTTCTTCCACCACTATTGGCAAGTGGTTAAACATGGTGTATGGGCCCTTATTTTTGAATCTCAAAGGGATTTTGGTGTTCTCCCCGCCCTTAATGCTACTTTCCTTACATTGATCCCTAAGGAAGAAAAATATTACGATCCCAATAAATTTAGACCCATTTCCCTTTGAAATTGTATATTTTTAATGACAAAAATCAACAACTAAAATTTCTATCAAACACTTAGCAACCTAACGATAATTGTCTTGCATGAACTTAATAAATGCCTCAAACCCACATTCAAAAATTACCATAAGCAGAAATACACATTGCTAAGAAAATATGCAACGAAAATAAACACAATGGACAACAACCCATAAAACTCAAAAATTTAGGCAAAAGCTAGGGAAAACCCCAATGTGGGGAAACCCAACGAGAGAGAGAGAGAGAGAGAGAGAGAGAGAGAGAGAGAGAGAGAGAGATATTATTCATCTTCATGAAAGTACAGTACAACAACAACATCACATTTCCAGCCAAGAGAAATACCTCGCATCCACAACAAAACAATCCCAAATTTTTTTGCTTTGGAAAACGTTCCCAAGTCCATATAGCTATATGGCCTCCCTCAAATATGTGCCTCGAAAACTGTCCCCAATAGAGTTTTGTACGCCCTACATAGTATGGCCTAGTAACAGCAAGAAGATCTCTAGAAAATTCCTCAATTTCCATGCCAAAGGCTTCCTCGAAAATTGCACCCGCTCTTCCTGTTGTAAAGATCCATATAGTATGGCCCAACACAGAAAATAGAAAAACACTCACACAGAAAAATTCCTTCGTATTTGTGCCCTCCTTTTTCTTGGGAAATGTTCCCTCCAAGTTGCTCACTTTCCTCTCTCAAGCTTACTCAAAAAATCTTCTCTCACTCAACTCCTCTTGTCTTCTCGATGTGTCTTGCACACTAACCAATGCATTCTTTTATAAATCTGAAAATGACATTTCCCTCCAAAGTGTCTTTTCACCTTCCCCAACCCTAAATCCAAAGGCCAATATTAGATCTTTCCTTTTTCAAGATCAAGGGTCATGATCCATTCCCTCCAAAATGAATCACTTGAAATATTAAAGTGATTTCACTTTATTACATAAGTGCTATGAAAATAAGGTCACTTTAAAATTAGAAGGTACACTTTATTAAAAAGTCACTTTAAAAAAAGAACCACTTGAAAAAACTTTATAAAAACCTATTGCAAAGCTAAGTGCCTGGTAATGTAAACATAAGGTAAAATCTACATACAAGACAAAACATGCGGAGTACCTCCCAAGCTAAAAATCTAACACTCCCTCTTAGCGAGGGATGTACTCGTTGCCACCTCCATCATCTGGTCCCATCACACTGTTCTTTGTAGGAGATCCCTATGAACCTAGAGCCATCCTCAACAACTACACAAAACTCAAACTAGAAGATCTTCTCCTAGCAAAATCCTAGAACCCTGAGCTCACTTCATCTTGAGCATTGGTTCAATCAACCTAGATAAACCTCTTTCCAGTGCTCAGAAGAGACTCACTCTCTTCTCTCGAAATGCAAGACTGAATCCTTGGTGCCACCACAGTCTTAGAAGCCTCCTCATGCTCCTCATTCGATGTTGAATCATACACTGAAGGTTGTCCTCTCAACATATACAACCTGTCCACCCAGTTACTGATCAGCTGCAGCTCCACTGAGTCCACTCCCTTCCTGTAGATAAATACATGTTCCCTGTTGAACAATATGAAATATCCTACATCCTCCAAGGCTGAAACTGAGAGAAAGTTAACCCTCGACCCAGGAACAAAGAGAACTCCATCAAGCTCCAAAAGTCCCCCAAACTTGAGTTGGAATCTAACATTCCCAACTCCACGTACAAATCTCTCCATACCACCTTCATTTACCACCTGTTGGCCAGGACCAATCTCTGTGAAATCTAGGAATACTCACCAGATTCCCATCATGTGGCTAGAGGCTCCATTGTCCACAATCCATCTGATATAACCTCAAAATCCTTTGTTTCCAACACTAGAAACTAGGATCACCAAAGAAAATTCCCTGTCATACTTTAAATCAAAGTCCTCCATGGTTGTTGTAGCAATTGTCTCAGGCCCCTCTAATTTCGTCTTCTTCTTCCTCTCGGGACAACGAGAGGCAAGGTCCCCTAACTAGTTACAACAATAGCATCTGACTTTACTCAAGTCCCTTCCAGAACTTCCTTTCTTCTTTCTCTTTGTAGTAAGACCATCATTCTCATCAACTTCATATGTCTTATGTTCATTGCTATGAGATCTTTCCCAGATCTCCTCCTGATTCAAATCATCCCACAGTCTACTCCAATCTGGTAGATGCTCACGTCCCACCACACACTTCATGAAGAATTCTCATTCTTTGGTGAAGCCATTTAAGGCTATCCTCACCAACTCAGAATCTGCAATGACCTCTCCAACAACAACCAACTCATCTTTTACTTGAGCCACCCGGGTAAGATAAGAAGAGACACTCTCCTCCTTACCCATCTTGGTATCATGCAGCTTAGCCTTCAAGGCCATCTTCTGGTTCTTGTTCTTCACCTCAAACAAGTTTCTAAGTGCATCCCACATCTCCTTGGCAGTCTTTTTCTTAGCCACGTGTGGGATAAGGTGATCCTTCACCCCATCCAGAATAATCCTCAGAGCCTTGGCTTCCTTGACCTCATGCAAGTCGAAAGCAACAGGATCTGTTGCGGGAGATACCACAACGAAGTTGACATAGTTATAAATCTTGTTCTCCTTGAGAAAAACTGACAATCAAACCTTCCACTACAAATATTTGGAAATCACATCCAATCAATCCTCATATCTAACGCTTGCAGCCATATTCCATGTCACAACTCAAGGAAAACAATCACACCCTTTTTCCCAAAATCCACACTTCCCACTGTCACTCAAAGACAAAGCTCTGATACCATGTATATTTTTAATGACAAAAATCACCAAACTGAAATTTATGTCAAATACTTAGCAACCTAATGATAACTTTCTTGCATGAACTTCATAAATGCCTCAAACCCACATTCAAAAATTACCATAAGAAGAAATACACATTGCTAAGAAAATATGCAACGAAAATAAACACAATGGATAGCAACCCATAAAAATCATAAATTTAGGCAAAATCCAGGGAAAAACCCAACGCGGGGAAACCCAATGAGAGAGAGAGAGATATTATTCAGCTTCAGGAAAGTATAAAACAACAATATCACATTTCCATCCAAGAGAAATACCTCACATCCACAACAAAAAAGTCCCAAAATTTTATGCCTTGGAAAACATGCCCAAGTCTGTACAGCTATACGACCTCCCTCAAATTTGTTCCTTGAAAACTGTGCCCAATAGAGTGATGTACGTCATGCACAGTACAACCCAGCAACAACAAGAAGATCTCCATAAAATGCATCGATTTTTGTGCCAAAGGATGCCTCGAAAATTGTGCCCCCTCTTCCTATTGTATAGATTGTATGGATCCGTACAGTACGAACCAACATAGAAAATAGAACAACACTCACACAGAAAAATGCCTTGGGATTTGTGCCCTCATTTTTCTTGGGAAATGTTCCCTCCAAGATACTCACTTTCCTCTCTCAAGCTTACTCAGAAAATCTCTCTCACTCAACTCCTCTCGTCTTCTCGATGTGTCTTGCACACTACCCAATGCATTCTTTTATAATTCTGAAAATGACATTTCCCCTCCAAAGTGTCTTTTCACCTTCCCCAACCCTAAATCCAAAGGCCAAGATTATCTCTTTCATTTTTCAAGATCAAAGGCCATGATCCATTCCCTCCAAAATGAATCACTTGAAATATTAAAGTGATTTCACTTTATTACATAAGTGCTTTATGAAAATAAAGTCACTTTAAAATTAGAAGGTACACTTTATTAAAAAGTCACTTTAATAAAAGAACCACTTAAAACAACTTTATAAAAACCTATTACAAAGTTAAGTTCCTGGTAGTGTAAACATAAAGTAACATCCGCATACAAGACAAAACATACCAAGTACCTCCCGAGCTAAAAAGCTAACAAAAATTCCATCTATAAAATTATCACCAAAGTCGTATCCTTGTGTCTAAAGCCCTTAATGCCTACCCTCATTGATACCAAGTAGTCAGGGTATGTAAGGTCGCCAGCCACCTAGGCTAGGACCCGTCACACAAACTCTCCCAACTTCAGGTCTAATACCTCAAGTAACATCCATGGCTTACTATTTAACACTGTTACCTCAAGAAAATTAGTGTCCAGTTATCATTCATATTGTGCGGTAATGCTTGAGGAAATGCCCATAACCCAAACTAGTTCACACTGCACCACACTCCTTCCTGGTTAAATAGATTATAATAGTATAAGTACACAAAATAAAATTGCACACACCATCATGTTGATCACACCAATATTATTGTGTGTATAACCCACACTGAACATGTGAACACTATTACGCACATACTAATATGAAGTACCTGAATACCACCGTGCACATAACCATACCCACTTCCCTCGCAGGTCCTAATTTCCCTGCGTGCGCAGACTACTTTCCTAGGTACACAATGAATCCAAACACTTATGCACCTAGACCACTTTCTGCACGCACAATACTACTAGCCTTCCTTAGGAAGCTCTTGACCAATTACCAAGACTATATTAACATAAATTACTTAAAAACTAATGTACATAGCATGTAAAAATATTAAATTGAATAATTGCATTGCACTTGCATGAATAAACAACACTAAACATAATAACAACCATTATTCATATGCATTATCAAACAAAAGGTAAACCATAACCAAAACAAGTAAATTAACACGTAGTAAATGGGCAAGTACATAATGACGCTTATCTTTAAAAAAAGTCACCAACTGCATGCATGACTCAAACATTCCTCCCAGCCATAGAATTTGTTTCTCATAATCATTCAGCAATAGATCACCCCTGAGCTATGGCTCAAAACTCCACCAGGGAAAAAGGACTTCTAGTGCCAATCTATGGTCTAACAATCAACGAAATTGCTCAGTCCAAGGTGTCAAATGTTGCAACTAGTTTACATCCCCTCATTCCCCACATGGTTGTCCCACCCTAGGAAGTGTGCCCCTTCTCTACTCCACAATCCTTTGGCTTCCCCATTTCCCTTCTAGGGATTCAACAACAGGCCGAATCAAAAATTCTCAGAGCACTGTAACTAATTCCCAATGCACCAGGGAACAATTTCCATCAAACTCTCACCTAGAGAGAATGCTCATGGATATGAAAAACCACATCTTCGACAACACACATATTTTCCCAAGCATAGGGACATACCAGACAATACAATTATGCATGACACAGACTCCTTTACAGAGGAAAATTCCCAGAATCCCCAGAGAATAATCAATTATCCCCCAAATACACTAAGGCCAACAATATATATTGCATGCCTTCAAAGATAACTTTAGCCACTTGGTGACTTGTTCCAATCCATTGGAAACTTAGGATAAATAATGTATCCATAAGGTTACACTTTTCATAAATATTATTAAAATATTTCCCCCCTTTTTCCCCTTTTTGGTGGAGTTCATCCCCCCTTTCTTTTTCGTTTTGTATGTCTGCGTGCAACAAAGTTATTTTATTATTAACTTGAGTGTGGTACACTTTACAAGGATAGGTGCATTGACCTATTTGGAGTCTCGGATCACCATCCCAATAGTCACACCAGCTCTCTAGACTCAAATCATACACACATACACACACACACATATATATAACTCAGCTTTGTGCACACTCCCAGGTCATTACCGCACACTTACCCAAGTGTGCGCAACCCTGTGAAATGTGCACAGTTACCTAGGTGCATACAACACTTATAAATTGTGTGCACCCTATATTTGATAACAATTCTCTTCACACTACTCAGGTGTGCACAACACCAAAACTTAGTGCCAACGACTCACCAGCCTATATGTACATTTACACTTACAGTTGGTACCAATGGTTCACCAACCTACATGTAAAATTACAAAGAGTGAGGATCAAGGACATTACAGGGTATGTGGAAGGTCGTTAGATCTTTGATAGCATAATTTTAGCTCATGAAGTAATCCACTCTCTCAAGTCCACCAATTCTCCAGGTATGCTAATCAAATTAGATATGTCCAAGGCCTTTGAAAAACTTAGTTGGAAATATATGAGAGAGGTTATCCTAGCCTTCAACTTACATCCCTCATGGATCAGTTGGATTATGGCTCTCAAATCATATGCCTTCTTTTCCATATTGATTAATGGATCCCCCTCCAACCCCTTATGCCCATCTCATGGTATCAAACAAGGTGATCCTATTTCCCCTTTCATCTTTATTCTTATGGATGAAGGGTTAGGAATGAGTCTCAAGGCTGCCACTCACTCTCAAAATATCCAAGGCTTAAAGCTCCAAAACTCCGACTCTCCTCTTTCTCATAATAAATTCGTTGATGAAACGATGTTAATGGGGTTCCCATTGGCCAACGTAGTTATATCCTTTAAACGATTTCTGGATGACTTTATGGAAACTTTTGGCACCTCTATCAATCATATTAAATCTCAAATTTTCTTTTTTAACACGACCCTTCCTATCCAATTCCATGTCTCCATAATTCTGCGTTTCTCTTAGATCTCTTTGTCAAGCAAATTAACTAACTTTAAATGTTGACCATTTATTCATAAATCGGGGATCATAATCTTAGAGATTCCAACATTGTATATGCAGAGACTAGAACATGAATGAATATATAATATATTAATTAAATGAAACTATACTCCTTGCATTGACTAGGATCAATTAAATACTATGCAAATTATAATAATCTTGTTCATTGGGTGGAAAAACAAGGAAGTGCTTTGTTGGGCACATGCTACAGTCTTTCACTGAAGCAAATCCTAATTGTTCATGTATGCAATTCTTGGAGAAAATTGTGTTCCTACCGTCAGTGGCATTGTTTTTTTAATTGCAAAAGCAGACAAAACATATAAAATACAATTGAGAAACTAGTCTATTTCACACCATGACAAATGTAAAAAGAAAAGAGATAATCTTCACTGAGTTAACAATGCAAAGTTTCCAAGGGCATGGGTTATGTTTCTTTTACTGTGAGGTACACAATGTTCACATAACATAATCAAACTCAATATTATCATTTATCCTTCAAAGAGATTTATCTTCATTCAAAACAACTTAATAATTAAACTAAATAAAGATAGAGGACAGAGGATTGATCCACACACCATGCAAACAATACTTTAAAAGCTACATGGTATTGGAATTAATAAATATCCAAGATATAATTGTTGTATATCAAAACCAAACAACACAATTTTGATTTATAACTTGAGAGATGGTGTTATATAAAACAAAACTGAAATAAAGATATTCAAGATGCACACTTAAACTAAAATAGAGAAACACTATATATTAACAAAGCAACAATGGTCAAACTAGTGGGCCCTCCCAATTGGCTTCACTTTTCTTAAGAAAATGCATAATTGAAAAAGAGATTACACCGACAAATTGACCTTGAACATCAACTCATCACTTATAATAATGAAAGAGAAGTATGTCTCAGCAATTACAAAGTACCAAAGTTTCAAACTAATGGGTTACTATATTTCTTTACATCGTTGTACTATCACATTTTATACACATAACTAATTATAAGAGTAGGCAAGGCGATTCAACCAAATCCCTTGCTCCACGCATTACCAAATCGACTTACTATAGAAAAATGAAAAAGGATATATCGATTTAGTTCTATTTTGGTAGTGGGAGGGAAAATATACACAGTAAATCATATATTTAATATCCTCATGACATGGATATGCATGAGGAGATCACCACCTGGAGATTATGAACCAATTTGTGTTTGCTCGTGCTAGCATTGGAATCGTTTTTGTTATTATTTGTCATGTGACCACGGTACCCCTCATCTTCTGGAATCAGTTGACATGGATACTGTTTTATATTGACCTAGCTACAAACAAAACCCATGTCGTGCTTTAGCTTTGATCTGGCTACTGATATGTTCAACAACGAGGTTGGTGTAGTATTTGTATGTGTGTCACAGGATCTGTACTTAGAGAAAAACCTCAATAGTAATAGGTCAACCAATAATCCTCCTAAGCTACCAAAACAATGTAAATGTTCATAATTTGATAAGGAATTTACCTTGTTTCCTCGGAGTGACATATTCATCAAAACCCTCATGAAATTATGGTGAAATGGATGAAAACTAGGAAAACGATAAGGGTAAACAGATCCAAAATACGTTTTACTAGCAATTAAATATCATCAATTTGGAGGTCCAACATCCCCCCCATGCCAAATATCTTGCATGTCCCCTATGAAAAAAAAAATGATGTTCTCATTCAAAAATGTAGTAAAATTGGTCATTTATTCCATGAAGTTTACTTTCCTATGGAGATGTTGACGTTGGATGTCTTCTTCTTCTTTTCTGCTCTAAGTTTCCTTGTCAAAGCTCCATTGTGTATGACCATCAATCGAGTCTTTTTATACCACTTTTTAGCATACTTGAGCAATTTCTTATTCTCCTTAGTCAATTTCTAAACATATGCCTATAACTGAACATATGTCTGTAACTGGGCATTCCTTTCCTTTAGAATATTGTTCTCATTTTTCACATGTTCATCCAGTATTTGGAATTCCTTAATTTCTCTCCACAATTTCCTAATTTTCTTGCTTCTCTTCTTTATGTTCAAGGTAGGTGGCATGCTTGGAGTGCTTGAATACGTTGTTTTCTTTGGAGGTTCATTGTATTCTGCATTGTCTTCAAAGTCTTTCATCATAGGTGTCACAATCTCGACTAGATCGAGTCAACAATTAGAGGATTTAGATTCAAAATTCTTGTTCCTTAATTTCTTAGGCCAGGGTTTAGTAAATTATTTTTGTTGTATGCAGTCATGTCATGGATGTACCTCTCCCTCATGTACAGAGTCCATATTCTATGGGAAAATAGAAACTAGTGTGGTGATTTTATACTTTGTTTATCAACCCTTTTCTTAGCCATACTTCATGTAAACCTTTGTGGCATAGGTGATGCACCTAACACTGGTTGCTCATGTTTATTCTTTGATGACGTATCCTCATGAGCATGTCTATAAATAGTGAATCCCTCAACTCCATGGGAGCTGAGGTATTCATTATCATTAATGTTTTCATTGTCGTCAATAATGATAGTGACCTCCCAAGGCACTTCAACCAGTTTTGTACCCACCTGAATGGACTTGTTCCAGACTAGAAATACATACCAAATATCATTTCATTTGTTCAATTCCCCCACTATAAATATTATGAAGATTCCATGGTGGTATAAACTACTACTAATATTTGTAGGGTTTCACTAGATACACTTGGATATTTTCCCCAAGATTTTACATAAATAAAATGGGAAATTAATGCGGTTTCGAGATTCAAAGTGTAAGAGTAGGAAAATGTGGTATAAGAATACAATTTGTTGGCACAGGGGGAAACCCAGGGTTCAGCTCCAAGAGTGCGCCAACAAGCCCTAGTTACTGGCCCTTTCAGTAGCACATGTGAAGCAGATGCAGTCTCACCCGAAGCATCTATGAGGGGGTTGCAGGACAGAGATGTCTACAACCAGTGGAATATCAAGTGGTTCTTATTAAAACAACAACATAACATGCATCTACCATTCAGCTAGATAGATCCATCCTTCACAGATATAGATCTGATCTAATACAATAATGCAAATAACAATATAACAACAACAGAGCTCAAATCATCAATCACACACACAACAACAGATGTATGTGGTTCACCCTCTCTCTAGGGCTACATCCACAGAACTGTGCTTATGATATATTAAGATAAAGCTTACAATTTTGATTTATGCTCTTGGCCAGTAGATCCTCTCTCTCTATCTCTCTTTCTCTCTCCCTACCTATGCACCCAACTGGAGGATTTGATCTTCGCACCCAGCTGAAGATCTTACAATACCAGAAGGCTCTCTCTCTCGGCACTTCTCTCACCCATAATACAATATTCTCCCAATGAAAAATAATCAATAACAAGACTCAACCACAGTATCGACCCGACCTAGGTCCTCTCGACTTTTATTTATACATTACAATCCCTCACCGACAGCCTCAAGTCGAAACCTAGGTGTCAAAACCCTAGGTGTCAAAACCCTAGGTCAACTTGACCCGTTTTTTCTGGGCTTTGCCAGTGTGTCTTTCCTTCTTCATCTCGCGGTGTTCCAAGGCATCTAATGCTAGATTTTTCCACTTCCTGAGTCATCCTCGGTCCATCTTCCTTGTTGATCTGTCATCCTTGATCTCCTCATCCAATGGCTTTCTTTTCCGCACTTCGCTCCATCTTTTCTATTATTTTGCTCACTTTGACCCAGTGACAGTCACTGTGTCTCCTGCGAAGCTCTCTTTTTACCTTTTATTCCACGTTCTTCACTTCCTTCCATAACCAAGGGCCAACACAATTTCATACCATCCTTCAGACGTCATGAACTTTGGGAGAAAGAACAACAGGTTTCATCATTTTTCCTTGAACCACGACCTTGGGATTCCTCATTTCCAATCTAATACCTGTTTTGTCTGGCATAGAAATCACAACCACACCCCATGCTTTATTTTCTTGTTATTAAACCACCTTTCTCTGATTTGGGTAGGCCTGTGGCCTGTACAATTGATTCCTATGACTAGATCACCAATTTATTTCATGACCAGATCACCAATTCATGCGATTTGTCCATCAAAAATTCATGCAAACACCTTTGTAATAGAGTCGTTATGCCCTTTAAACTGAATTAAAAAATGGCATCCACCCTGCACTCTCAAACATATATTTACTTGCATTGTATTTTGAGTACCCCTCCAAATTGGCCAGTGATGAGGGATCATATTTGATAGTTTACGACTTCCTCATGTTGTAGCAAGCTCTGGCATGTAAATTTACGAAAAGCACTATGTTTTGAATGACTCTCATGCTAGTAATGGATGAGGATGAAAATGATTTAGGAATAATCGGGAATGGAATGTGGTCTAGAAGCTTGTGGAATCGTGTATAGAATTTGATCTAGAAGCATGTTTCTAATCATGTTAGTGATTCTAAATGATCATTATGGTAATGAGAGGATTATTATTAGTCATGCATGCACACGATCTCGATACTGGTGGAAATTTCATTTGCAATGATATACAAGAATAGTGAAAGGATAGGTGAGAGGTTAAAAACGTATTAGTAGGGAATCATTACAAAGGTAGGGTGATAAACATGCCACATGAAATATTTAACATAGTCACAATATCATAAGTTTGTTATCATATGAATTACCATACCATTCTTAAGATAGACTTAGGAAAATTTGGAAAATTGACCTCTTACCTCTATTTAACTTTGAAAACTTTTATGTGACCATATATTTTCTTGGAGTAATGACTACGGAGAATATTTAAACATATTTGTGTTGATCTTGAGAAAACAATGAACTTGGTGCTAACTACTGAAAATGGATAGTGATGAGACTTGAATATTTGAGACCAATTTTGAAAAGAATAATTATTATTGCTAATAAAGGTTGATCTAGATGTCCAGGATAAGAGTTCAAAGTTGTTTGGGAAACTCTAGGACTTCATTCTGAATCTTACTATCATTATTCAAACTATAAAATCTACTTGAAATAAAACAATAGTAGCTACAGGACTTCTGGTGATTTTTATAGGGATCCTGTGACAACTGAGAATAGTGGTCACAGGATTGCTTAGACGTTACAGGACTACATGTACCTTTATGAGAATGACTCGAATGTGAGTGTTGAAGATGAAATGGAGGAATCTGGGGCCGTTTTTCTTCAAACTCATTTTGTTGAAGTGTTTGGTTTCTTCCAAATACAAGGAGAGATAAAAAGCATCGAAATTTGAACATGATTATAAAAATTCCATGCATTTTTTGAAGCTCAAAAAGTGCAGCTCTAAGAACTCTGCTTTGACCTTATTATCATAATCAAATCATTCATAAAAATGATTAGTCAAGTGAGTTCCATAGATAATCATTAGACCTATACTTTGTTTATGTCTTCATGTTGCACAAGAAGGAGGCAGTTAGTTGTAAAAACTCTAATTTTGTGCAACATGGAATGGCAAAGAATGATGATGAAAAACAATGTTGAAGATGTTGATATTGAAGATGTTGAAGTTGAGGATGTTGATGCTAAGGATGTTGATGATGAGACTAGACATCTTTACAACCATCCACTTCGAAACATTGGAAGTTGTCAAGGATACAGGGTGAGTTGAAATGATGAACCCTTCTTTTGAAATAACCATGCTGAAGATGAGTAGTCGAACACCACACTTTGTTCTTGATTTATTAATAATAATGAATGAAATGCTTGTTGAAGAAGAAAAAAGTTTATTCTCTGATGAAGATTCTGGTGCAAGAAAATTAACTGCAACAAAGATGGTTGCTAACTTTGGTGATAATCCAACAAGAATGATTATCCAAACCTATGTAACGAGAAGGTTTTTCACAGACCTCATTCACATCTTGTTGACCTTGTTGTCAAGAAAAATTAGGCACAGAAAAACTCCCTCTTTTTGGGACAAACCAACTTGTATATCTTGCAGTTAACAATCTCCCTTTTATTTAAGAAGAGATGGGGAATATTTTCCAGCCAGTTACCTAGTTTTCAAGCAAATTCCCTATCCAAATGCGTCAGAGAGATGGTTTTCACAAGACAGAATTATTTTATTTTATTTTTTCTTTACTTATATATATATATATATATATATATATATATATATATATAAGAAAGAAAGAAGAGATAAATCAAAGAAAGCTTGCAACAGGATAGGAATCCTCCCTGCTTAGCACCAAGGATGATTTTAAGGATGGAAATTTATTTTAAAATGT
Source organism: Picea engelmannii (assembly GCA_009831015.1). Lineage (NCBI taxonomy): Eukaryota > Viridiplantae > Streptophyta > Pinopsida > Pinales > Pinaceae > Picea > Picea engelmannii. Next base: position 69,572 of record ML803035.1, read on the forward strand.
AGAAACCTTGGCGAATCTTACTGATCCTTCATATGCCGAATATAAATGTTTGGCGATAGTTTTATAAAAAAATAAAATTTCTAAGGATTTTATATAGTTTGTATAAAATTTTGGCGATTTTTAAGGTAAAATAATTTTATCTTATAGAATTTGGGCGAATCATTTTTAGAACAACGAATCTTTTTTTTGGAAAAAACCATGGAAAATTAGCCCACGAGCAAAACTTAGCCCCTAAAATAATCCTTGCTTAGCACCTCCATCTTAGATTGTTTTTGAATACTTTGGATGAATTCCTCTTAGCTGACAAGATGTTGGTACAATCTTATCCTATGCCCATTAACCAAGAAATAAATCCCTTCCCCGTCAATTATTTTGATATTCATGGAACCATTGTCAAATACATTTACAACTTCATATGGTCCTAACCAATGTGTGGTGAAATTTCCTTTAAAATGTTTGAATTTGGAATAAAAAAGGAGAGCCCAATCACCCGGTTTGAATTGATTTTTCGAAATAAACTTGTCATGCCACTTATTTCTTTGTTGTTGGATGAGGGTGGTCTTTTGAATAGTGTCTTGAAGTATCTTGTCGAATTATTTTTTTTGAACTATCCTTTATTGTTTTTCCTCTAAGAGATCCATACCTAGATGAATTGCAGTCCTGGAGGTCTTCACTTGAAATTATATCGGAAGGAGAACTTGTTTTCCATACACTAATTCATATGGTGTAAATCTGGTTTTGTTCCTCTATGAAGTCCTATAGGCCCAAAGTGCCTTAGGAACTTGATCTACCCAATCCTTATGATGTCACTACACTATCTTGGTCAGAATATCTTAAAGGACCTTTTTGGTGGACTCCACTTTCCCATTGGCATGTGGATGGTAAGGACAAGAGTTTTTGTGTTTGATTTGATATTTTTGAGTGATGGCTTATACCAGCTTCGATGTGAACTATGATCCTTGATCTGTTACATTTTCTCTTGGCACACCAAAATGGGTAAAAGTATCCTCAAATAGAAAATCAACAACTATTTGTTCAGTAGCATGGAAAAGAGATTCGGCTTCTACCCACTTGGTAAAATAATTTGTACAAACCAAAGTAACCCGTTTATTTTTTAATGAAGGAACAATCATGCTAGTGGTAAAAAAAAACCTTTAACTACACCAGGGTTTAAGATGTAGACAGAGAGAATAATCATCTAAAAGTTCATCTATTTTACTATACCCAAAACATGCCAAAACTAATGTAAATAAAGCAAATAAGAGAAGAGATAGGATAACTATACCTTTGATCCCATGTCTGCTGATGATCTCCTCAATATTGGTAGTTCCAATGACTGCATGTCTCCTCCCAAGGATGACCTGCATCCAAAGATAGGAAAAAAAGGACTACAAGAATTCTATTTTTTTCATGAGTTAGGGTTAGATATTAAATTTTAAGTATAAATCAATGAAAGCACACAAAAAATCATCATTTGGGACAGGAAAATGCAATTCTTTTATTCATCATACAAATATTGAAACTTACAATCTGTGTCGGCCACCATTCCACGAACCTACTCTGGGATCCTCTTTACCATGCTCCAAGTGCCCCTTGAATGGGCTTCTTCTCTCAACCTTTTTATCACCTCAATGGAAGGGAATGGGTTGAATGGAGGAAGAAGGGGCTAATGAGGGAATGCTGAGGCAATATCTCACAAACGGCAACAAAATCTTGGGCAAGGAGGGGAAGTGAAATTGGGTAGAGTTTCACTATTATTATGCTTGGATGTGAAATGAGACCCAAACACTTCCTTTTATATGACAAAAGGTTGGTTATTCAGTTGGGTGATGGCATATATCAAGTGGATTTGTTGGGAAACTTCCAATATCCCGTGAATTTCAACGAATTCCATGCAACTTTTGCAAGTATACACATGTTGTAATGGTGTAGCAGGTGTATGTATGTGAGATGTAGTGGTGCATCAAGTGTATGTATGTGGGTTGTAATGGTGCAGGGCTCGTACATCTTCTAAACAATGGTTTTTTAAGAAGAGCTTCTCTACAGTTCTTTGGAAAAATATGCAAGTAAGATGGCCAAAGCCATGTATGCATGAGTAGGGAATTTTAGGGCTATAACATATGCCCCCTAATGTGTGAGGTCAGAAGAGAAACTAATTTCCAAAATACATTACAGTATATTCACCAATGTATGAAATTGAGTGAGCTTAGGACCAGAGTTTGGGAGGTGCCATCTGCAAAACAACAATTGTCTCTCTGAGGTGGGCATACCCATGATCGGGATGAACTAAATCATGGGTACCAATCAAATAAACTGCATATCCATGTCATATACCTATATAAAGTGTATCCGTGAGAAATACACAGTGGATCTACATCTCCAAATCAATCGAATATATACAATTATAGTATCTATCTTCAAGAAGCTAGTGATGCTTTATGGTTGGAGATGAGGTCTTCATAGCTTGAGAAACAAATTCAAGATCTTCAAAACTCAGGTAGGAGTACAATGGTATTGTATAAATCACTACTCTGAGGTCTTCAATGGCTTTCCAAGAAAAGACATGAGGATCTCGATGATCAAGCAGAGAACTTCATCGATTTTGAATCTGGACTTGACTAGAGTCTTGGGATGGCCAACTCATGAAGGTCAAGACACACACTGTAGAAATGATGAATCAAGTTGAGTGAAAATTCCCTTGGAAAAAATCATGAAAGATGATTAGACTCAGGCAACATGGCATTGACATAAGTTCACAATGTAGGAGGGAACACAAACTATCCATGTGTTTGGAAGAGTAACCAAACAGAGGAGGACATAGCTCTATGTAGTGAGAACAACTTCCTAAGGTAATGCTGGATCCCAATGCTTGAAGAACAAACTGAAGGATGTGCTTTGTCCAGGGAGACTCTCTGTGCTATTTATAAAAGAATGAATATTTCTCATCCCCTCTTTTTGGAATATTTGATTTTTTTGTCTTTTTCAATTTTTTAAGATCTTGAAAAAGAATAAAAGAATGCTATGTTACAAAGGAGGAATGAGTGTCCTGAGAAATCATACTAGTTCCAAGTGCAAGGAACATACTAATGCTCAGAGCAAGGAGACATGTGCACGAAAAGAACACTCAGGGAAAAATTCCTCCATGGGTCAAGGTATCAAGTCATAGAGGCAATAAGTGCTACAAGGATTTTGTATAAGGCATGCTTTAAAAGGTTCAGTTGAGAGAAACATGGAGCTAACATTAGGCCAAAGATGCAAAGATGAAAATTTGATTATGCAAGACATAATGAGACCCCTCCCATTTAATTTTTAACAAGCCCATAAAAGGTAAGCTCGGTAGTTTTTTCACATTTAGAGAGTCTGAAAAAATGTAAAAGAAGACTCCAGGGAGTACCTTTTTCGGAGATAGTCTAGTCGGTTTGAAAAAGGGTTAAACTTGCACCGAAAATACATCTATTCAAAACCATTTTAATGAGTGTGAAAAACTATCTGAAAAGAGATTAACTATGGAATCACAACCTTTTTCTGATTTTAGTCTCCTTAGCCAGAAAAAGTATAAAAGTTAATGAGGAGAACTCTCCCAGCGAGACGAATCTCCTGAGGCGTACCTTTTTCCACGATAATCTACATGATAGAAAAAGGGTTAAAATCATGCCAATAGATGTTCTTCTAGAAAAATTTAATGAGTGTGAAGGAACAAGGTCACTCAATGATCTTTTTGATTTTAGGGAGTCTGAAAAGAACTTAACTATGGACTCTGTGGGGGTTTCTTTTTCGTAATTAATCTCCAAGGCCCAAAAAAGGTGATAAACCAAAACCAAGGAGAATGTTCCTTTTTCAAAGATTTAGTCCCTCAGACCCCAAAAATGGTTAAAATTACACCTGATAATACTCTTCTAGCGAACCGAAGTTCCTAGAGCATACCTTTATTCGTAAAATTAGTCGTCTGGACCGAAAAAGGGGTAAACTACCGCCGGAAAGATGTGCCTTCAAATTTGAGTTTGGCGAGCATGAAGGGAAACAATATTGCTCGACAATATTTTCATTTTTAAAGAGTCTGAAAAGGGATTAAAGAAGACTCCAGTGGGCTACCTTTCTCAGTTAATCCAGACAAGATCAAAAAGAACAAATACAGTCTCGTTGGATGTAGCTTTCGAATTTTAAGGCGAGCTTGAAAGAAAACAAAGCGTGCTCATTTGGGAGACCCGAGGGTAAGGCCAAGAATGATGGTACTTCAAATGAATGAGGCTTAATCTCGTAATCATGACAGGACTAACAAGGCCTCCTGAGCCTATATTCATCACAGACAACATGGATGCCAAAAATGCATGAAGGATCTACCTAGGGAATCCATGTACATATAGGCTCTACCACCTAGTTACAACACTTCTAGAGCAGCAATGAAGGTTATGTGTCCTACTTCAGTGGGATCAATCCTATGGAAAAGTAAAAGACAATGAGATTTATAAAGTGGATATGAAATCCTAACTTATATGCAAAAAGAAATTTAAAACGGCTTTTGCCAAAGGATACCAAAAAGTGACCCATCCCCAAAAATTACCAAACCAAAAGGAAAAGAGTACTAGAACATCCAATAAGAAACTCAGAATCGGAATGAAGTGATCACCAAGACAGGAAAAATGACAAAGGGGGTCAAAAAGCGGAAAAAAGGGCCAAAGAAGTCTATAAATAGAAGTTGGTAACTCATTTTTACCATTGCAATTCGAAAATTAACCAAAAGGAGAAAAAACCCCTTCACTAAAAGATTTGATTCTGGGAGCTTCAGTGGATGAAACAACTTTCTATTTGGACCAAGTAAGTACAAAATCATCCCTCTTTCATTTCATACTTCATTTATTCATTATTTTTAGTTTTTGAGGGGGTGCGCTCTCCTAAAAAGAGAGGCCATGTGTGTACATGGGTTGTCCAAGGACAACCCACGTATGTACTCAAGAAGAAAACAATATTCCTGCATACATACACGATTATGGCTAATACAACCCACCTACACCTTTTAAAGCTTGGAAAAAATAAAAATGCAAGTACTAACTTCGTCCATTTTTTCATGAAACAAGATGTATGTCCACTGGAGGGAGAGGGAGCACGAGGAAATTGACATTTTGGTTGAAGACGACCCTACAACCATCGCCGCACTAAAAAAATGTGGGATATGGAATTTCTTCCAGTGTTTGTTTATGAGGGCACAACCTATATTACTCAATGCTCTTGTGGATTATTGGAACCTGGATGCAGAGAAATTCATGGTAGAGGGTCAATTGTTGACCCCCACAATAGAGAACATTTACTTCTTGACTGGCCTCTCAAGGAGAGGGGAGCCAGTCAATCTGAGGATATTTCCCCCTGGGCCTTTCAACATCAAGGATTATATCCATATGTACTATGAGGCCGACACTGAGAAGGTATGTTCTTAGGTGTCGATTCACAAGATCACCAGTTTGTCTCTATGAGTTATATTGTTATTGATTGGGTGGATTACTGGATCCGTAGCCCTGCATCAAGCCTCCCAGGAACACATGCATTGTGCCATTCAGTGTCAGGAGGAACACATTTTTTACTAGAGTACAAACATGTTTATGTGCATGAAGAGACAACTGAAAGAGTGTCGGCAGCGTACCAACAAGAACTTTGGGTTCGGTAAGATTCTATGTTCCTTTTTCTTTGAGAGGGTACCTAGTCTCAGTCCTAGAGAGACATTATGAGGGCATGTGGCCTCCTTCCCAACAGTATGCGGGTGGGAATCATTGTTGCCACGATAGGGTGGAGGGAGGACCATAGAGGGCTTTGACGACAAGCTCTTCGACTGGTGGGAATGATAGATTCCGACGATCAAGGATTACCCTTATGTCGAGATCAACTTCTCTAGAGATCTGGACATGCCCATGCCTCCCGGCGAGGAGCGAGATGAGATAGGTAACATGCTTTTAAAATTATTTAATTATTTAATTGTTTTTATATATACAATTTTTATATGTGTATTGAGTATTGACTCTTATGTATCTTCTATGTACATATGTGGGACCAATGTGCCCAACGGAGTTCACGAGGACTCAGAGACATCCTCGACTAGAGGTAAGACTAGCAACAGTCGGAGGACCAACAACTATAGCCCGCCCCACCCCAACTGGAGAGGCTGAGAGAGTTCTGAGACGATTGGAATGCAACCTCACTACGCTCACTCGCACCGTACCCATGGCTAAGATCAAGGATCTCCCGCCTTCTATGTAGCCTCATGTAGTAGGGGTTCCACGGACATGGGTCCATCTATTCTGGCATTTGGCCAATGCTATTGTGGATTATGGCAGGGCCAATAGGCCCGTTCTTAGATAGAATAGACCTTTGATGTATTGAGAGAAATTTTTGTACATGTATTGTTTGAGGGCATAAGCCCAACGATGTATAATGAACATTATTTTTTGAGGCGTTTGC
>ML803035.1:84925-132627 GCA_009831015.1 Picea engelmannii
AGGTGAATAAATCCTAACTATTCCAGAGTTGCGCATTTGATTCCCGACCGCCCCCCTCACCGCTAAAGGTAGAACAGCAAGGGGGCTTTGGAATGAAGCCTTAGTCGTAGATCTAGGCGGGTGGACTTTGGCCATCCAGATTTTCTCGCCACTTACCCTAAGGCGCATTCGTGCCCCAGCTTAAAGATGACATCTCTTCCTCACATCTGATGGTTGTTATAGACCCTAATATCCTCCGAAAGAATCTCATCCATTCATCGAGACTTAACCACATGCTAACATCTCAATATTTATACGTCTGGATTTCGGGGTTTGAGAGAACGAGGGAACATGCCCTTTGGTATCTCGAGTGTCGAAACGCTGAAGTGCCAAACAAGCCTAAATCGGTGATTATCCCCTTGGGTTATGCCATGGTCAATATGACCTCTTCCCACATGACCACACTCTCTCTTCCATCAGGATTTATCAAGGAAAGAGCCCGACCTCTTGTCAACGGAACTCCTGAATCCCTGATCCCCGATTTCCCGAAACGGGTAATCTCTCGACATGTAGCCTCCCGAAATCGGTCGGTCTATGACTGCTTCGGGGTTTCCACCCTGGAACATCCCAATCTTTCGTCAACGGAACTCCCGAGTTCCCAATTCCCGATTTCCCGTAATGGGAAATATCATGACACATGGCCTCCTTTAATTGGACGACCCGAATCTACTTCAGGGTTTCTAGCATGGAATGCCCTGATCTTTCATCACTAGAACTCCCGAGTTCCCAATTCCTGATTTTCTGTAATGGTAAATCTCACGACACGTGGCCTCCTTTAATCGGACGACCCGAATCTACTTCGTTGTTTCTACCATGGAATGCCCTGATCTTTCATCACCATAACTCCCGAGTTCCCGATTCCCGATTTCTCGAAATGGTAAATCTCACAACACGTGGCCTCCTTTAATCAGACGGTCCAGATCTATTTCGGGGCTTTCACCCTTATTCACTGAGGGTTTAACCCTCGGGTATCTCCTGAAAGATCCAACAGATGTCGGGTTTTCCAGCCGAGATCTGACAGCTCAGATAGGTCCCTAACTTGTTCATTCTCCCACGACTTCCTGGACGTGGAAGAATCAATGGTCTAGATGTTCTCATGGACCTTGGGGATCTACGATCCCGATCTCTTCACTACCCACAAAGACATAGAAAGACAAAGTGGTAAGGCATTTAACCCCCTACTTTCTCCTACCAATCTAACGGTCATGGGTGACCACAGGTTTCTCGATAGGATCTCGTCCGTTGATCAACACCTATTCAGGGTTAAGGCACCTAACACTCCAGTTTATTCTTCCGATCTGATGACCGTGAGTGACTACCGATCTCCCAATGGGATCTCATCCATCGATTCGATACTTATCAGGGATTTCTTAAGGCCTTGCGCCTTCACGTCCTTTTTCCAGGTTCTTGATGGGATTTTCGAGAAGGGTAGCTATATGGGGAGGTTTACCCAGGGGACTACTTGAGGTAGATAAGGGTATCTCTCTCCCGAGAACCAGACGTGAAGTTTGAATTAGATCAATATGCATATAAATAACGATTTATGAGAACATAAGCCATACGTAGTCTTTCCATATAAACATACAACTATCAGTACTGATCAAGACACCATACAGACATTCTTATAATGAAATCATTCACAATTTCACAGCTTATGATCATAAATGTCAGCATACATATATTTCAAGATGCCAAAGGCAAAACACTTATTAGAAAGTAACACCAGGGGTTATGCAACTGCTAAGAGGGGTGCTCGTTTCCACCCCTACCATAGGCTCAGCGAATCCTAGCAGATTTACCACTAGCCACCCCCGAGCTGAGACCACGATGCTATGAGACTGCATATATGTTTTCCAGTGACCAGGAGAAAAGGTTACTCTCCTTCCTCTCTATTATCACCCACTCTACATATCGCCAGAGCTCTCTTTCTCCCCTCGCATCTGCCCCCAATCACTTCTCCCCCATGCATTATGCTCTTGCGAGGTTGCGTGTGGCACGATTTCCCTCGTGCTGGTCAGGCCTGACGACTCTACAGATGGGCGGTTCACCTCCCCATCCCTCATTAATTCCCGAGGAGCCATCTACCTACCAGCCTGCGAGACATTTAATTCGAGGCCAGCGAGCTGCTTTTGGTTCTCCGGGCCAGTGGAGTCCAAATACGGTATTGATTTTCGGTGGAAGTTAACGACGCCTTTCCAGGTACGTTCCACTAGCCATCATGGTCTCTTTTTCAGCATATCCCCTCTCAGCAGTCCTGCAATATAAATTCATAATATTATTCACATTCATCGACCTTTTCCACAAGGTCCATTCACATCACATATTCACATTTCTAAGTATGCCACAGTTCTTGGCCAGTCTAGTCATTTTTACAAACTGGGGGAAACAAGGTGTTACAATTCCCTCCCCCTTAAAGGAACATCGTCCTCGATGTTCTATCTATCAACATGTCATGCATGTTCAGATGCAACCAAAATCAGATATACATGTTTCATGGCATCCTCCATTTCCCATGTAGCCTCATCTGGGCCAAAATGTTTCCACTGCACCTTGACCTGTGCAATGGTTCGGTTCCAGAGCGGGGTTTCCTTTCTGTCCAATATGCATTGGGGTTCTGGTAGAAATTCTCCTTCTGGTTCCACCTAGATCACAGACCAGTCAATTATATGATTAACATCATGTACATATTTCTTCAGTAATGAAACATGGAAAACATTATGTGCTTTTACTGTGGGAGGAAATGCTAGTCGATAGGCTACAAGTCCCACTCTATATAGAACCTCAAAGCGTCCACAATACCGAGGTACCATCTTGGCACAAGCTCCCATTTTCAAGGAACTCTTCCTGGGCCTAACTCTTAGATATACATGATCTCCCATTTTGAACTCTCTTGGAGTTCTCTTTTGATCAGCATAACGTTTTTGTCGGTTCTGAGCGACCTTCAGATTTTGTTTTATCTAAGTCACTTGTTGTTCCATTTCTTTCAACATGTCGGGTCCAAAATAAATCCTATTTACAAGATTACTCTATCTGACTGGAGTATTGCACGACCTACCATAGAGGACCTCGAAGGGACTCATCTTTAAGGATGCTTGGTAGCCATTGTTGTAGGCGAATTCTACCAATGGCAGGTAGTCTTCCCATTTCTTGGGTTGATGCATTACATGCATCCTTAACATATCCTCCAATATTTGATTCACTCTTTCTGTCTATCCATCGGTTTGAGGGTGATAGGCGATGCTAAACAACAATTTGGTTTCTAAACCAGCCATCAGTGATTTCCAAAAATTGGAAGTAAATTTTTTGTCTTTGTCAGACACTATCTCTTTCGGCATACTGTGCAGTCTGAATACCTCTTTCATGAATACTTGGGCGATATATATCACCTTGCAGGTTGATTTGACGAGGATGAAATGAGTAGACTTGCTCAGTTTATCCACCACTACCATAATGGCGTTATTCTATTTGGTTGAAGTTGGCAATCCAGTGATAAAATCCATGGAGATGGTTTCCCATTTCCATTCTGGGATGGGTAAAGGTTGCAATAGTCCTGTTGGGTGTCGATGTTATGCTTTAATCTGTTGGCACTCTATGCATCGGGCCAAATATTTGGCTGTGTCTTTCTTCAATCCAGGCTAATAAAATTGTTTTCGGGTGGCAGTGATCATTTTCTGGTATCCTAGGTGACTAGTATATGTTATTTTATGTAGTTCATCCATAATGAACCTCTTCAAGTCGTCACAATTTGGAATGTACAATCTATCTGTGTAAGTGAGCAGACCTCCTTCGGTCATCTGGTAGCCTTCATATTTTACTCCAACGGGTTCTTGCTGTAGGTACAGATTCACAGTCTGAATGAAGGGATTTGTCTCTTGTGCATTTCTGACTCTATTCTTGACATCTGTCTCGCAGGTACTCACCGCTGCCAGGTGAATTGTTTTCATGCTTCTTCTAAGGGAATCGGCCACCCTATTTTCTTTCCCTTTAATGTGTTTGATTTCAAAATCAAATTCGCTAAGGAGGGCCATCCATCTAGCTTATCTGGCATTGAGCTTTGGTTGGTCAAACAAATATCGCAATCCATAGTGATCTGTCATAAGTACAAATTTTATTCCCAAGAGGTAATGCCTCCACATTTTCAAGGCATGCACTATGGCAGCCAGTTCTAGATCATGAGTCACATAGTTGACTTCAAGTTCGTTCAATTTTCGGGATTCATAGCAGATCACACTTCCTTTCTGCATAAGGACTCCTTCAAGCTCTTCCTTACAGGCATCTGTGCACACAAGGAAGTCAGTTTCTTGGTCAGTGATTTTCAACATGGGTGCATGGGTCAGTAGATGTTTCAGGGTTTGGAATCTTTCTTCACATTTCTGTGTCCATAGGAATTTTTTCCCCTTCTTCTGGAGGGTAGTGATTGGACAACCAATCTTGGAGAATCGTTTTATGAATCTCCTATATTATCCTGCTAATCCCATAAAGGATCTGATGTCTAAAACATCCTTTGGGGTAGGCCATTCCATGATAGACCTGATCTTGTCAGGATCTACTGCTACCCCTTTCTTGGACAGAACATGTCCCAAGTAATGTATTTGCTTCTGGAAGAAGTCACATTTGTTGAGTTTAGCATAGAGATGATGCTCTCTTAGCACTTGCAGCACAAGTCTAATATGCTCTTCATGCTCTTCTCTATTCTTAGAGTAGATTAGTATGTCATCAATAAAAACTAGTACAAATTTATCTAAAAATTTACTGAGTACATTGTTCATTAAGCACATGAAAGTGGCAGGGGCATTAGTTAACCCAAATGGCACTACCACAAACTTATAGTGACCATACCGTGTCCGGAAAGAGGTTTTATGGATGTCTTCACCCTTGATGTGGACTTGATGGTATCCCGACCTCAAGTCAATCTTTGAGAAAATAGACGCACCTCCCAACTGATCGAATAGATCATTGATCCTAGGAAAGGGGTACTTGTTCTTTATGGTTACTTTATTGAGTTGTCTATAATCTATACACAGTCTAAGGGTGTCATCCTTATTTTTCACAAACAAGACTGGTGCTCCCCATGGGGACACGCTGGGTCGAATATAACCCTTATCCATCATTTCTTTCAATTTCAATTTGAGTTCAACTAACTCAGGTGTGCTCGTCCAGTAGGGTGTCTTAGACACCATCACTGCTCCTAGAGCATGCTCTATCGAGAAGTCAATGTCTCTTCTCGGAGGTAGACCCGGTACCTCTTCCGAAAACACATCTCTGTATTCTCTCAGGATAGGGTGATCATCAGGGCTTGGTTTATCACCTTCGATTGTTTTCAACACCTGTATTGCATATAGGGGACATCCTTTTCGTCAATACTTTCTCATTTGCAGGGCTGATATTTCCCTCACCGAGACAGGTTTTGGATCCCTTGAAGGGTTATCCTTTTTCCTTCTTTGCTCACACATTCTAAGGTTTTATGGTAATAGTCCAGTCTAGTTTTATGGGCGGCCAGCCAGTCCATACCAATCAACAGATCATATGATCCCAGGGGTAATATGTTAAGGGTTTCTTGGGTGGGGAATTCACCCAACATTAATTGGCAAGCTAGTATGACCTCTGCTACCCTTCTTTTGGTGCCAGTGGCTAACTATACCAACCATGGCTTGGTTTGTTTTTGTGGCTGTAGTTTACACTTATCAACAACTCTAGGGGCTATATAACTCAAATTTGAACCAAGGTCAATCAAAACAAACACCAGATGGTTGAAAATCATACCTTCTATTTCCACCACTGAATCTTAGTGGTCATCTTGGTTATTATCCAAGGCTGCATAAATCTACGACACACTCCCTGCCACATCATTGACTGTGGTAGCTTCCTGAATGTTATAAACTTTTCGACTGTTCTTTTTTCGGTGTGGATAGTCTCTTAGGAGATGCTCTTCTCCGCAACCCCATCATTTCAAAGGTTCTCTCTTTGGGTTATCAGTATTTACTGGTATAGGTCTAGAAGTTTTATTTCCATCCGATGAGGGAAAGTTCTGCTGGAGTACACTCCAGGCTGGAAAGTTCATTCTGGGGTTCTTCTTGTAGTTCTTAAATCCTGAGGATTTGATCCCATTTTTCTAAAATCTCGAACCACTCTTTTGTTTCCAGTCTCCACGAGACGCTGCTCGATGTCCATATTGTTCATGACAATATATTGCCTTTCGAATAGTGTGTTCTAAGGTCTTTGGCTCATCAAATTCAATTATGTTCCAGTATTCCTTGGGTAGCCCACTAATGAAGCATTGCACCTTCGCCTTCTCTGCTTTGATGTAGGGTACATATCTCTATAAGTCAAGGAATTTGCTGACATATTCCTCTATAATGAGTTGCCCCAGTTTGAGTTCATAAAACTCTTTAGCCTTCTCATTGAAATATTTTTCCGACAAATACTTCTTCTGGAAGTATTTCTCAAATTGTTTCCAAGACAGGTCCTCCTCGCGGACCCCTTTCACATTCTTAAGATCTTCCCACCAGATGGAATCTTTTTCGTTCAGATTGAAAGTGGCCACTCGGGCCTTCAAATTCTCTGAAAAATCATGGACTCTGAAATATTTCTTCAGTCCAAGTAGCCAGGCCTATGCTTCCTCTCCCTTCTTTATCTCACCGTCGAAGGAGGGAGGTTTGGCCTTTCTGAATTCCTCAAATTTATGACCCTTGGAAGTCTTTTTCTTCTTCTGTTTTCTTCGAGAACAGGAGTCGGTCCTGTTGCTGGAAGAGACTTATGAATCACCAGCTTCCTTCTCAGAGGAATCATCTGGCACTAGTCCCTTACCTCTAGGGTGGACCTTCCTTGAGGTGCTCCTCTCAGTATGGCCACTGATATGACCATGTTTCTACATCTCGGGTTCATGTTTCATTTGTCACTGTAGGTTGGATAAGCTCTACAGTAAAACTGCATTAATTTCAGTTTGCTTTTCTTGTTCTTTCATTATCCTTTCATTGTCGACCTTGCAACTTTGCAATTCAACCATGAGACTCCTCACAGTCTCAGCTAGATCTAGAGGGGTTCCTATTACTCTTCTTTTGTCAGACTCTTTGTCTCTATTATGGGAGCCTTCTCCCATCTCTTGGTGAGTCACCATTCTCTGCGTCTGTAAATTCCCGCGGTTGATCGTCCGCTTGGGTGAAAAGAGAAACGTTGGTTATTAGTCAAGAGTTAGATACATTTTTATAACTGCGCATAAATTCATAACTCTTTCACATGCATACACAGTCGGGTTCTCGTTTCCAAGTTTTGATCCTAGATAAGAGAGTTAATTTAGGGGGGTTACTCCTCTTAGGAGTGCTTCGAACGGAGCTTATGCGCAACTCGTTCATAAGCCCAATCAGGCTGAGTGTTGACACCATGCTCTGATACCACTTTGTAACACACCCACTACCATAATCAAATTTTCGTTGATTTCTGTAGAATCAGAGCCCCCGAAATATCTACGGAGGCCTAGCATAAGCTAGATTTTCCCTCTCTCTGCTCCCATGTGATCGTGGGTCATGATCACAGGTAAAATAGTCATGGCGCCTCTTTGTATTTCATGCCTCAATGCTACAGGAATGTTGAATCGTTCGACTCTGCAACCGCCGAACCCCGGCAAGGTTAGAGACTGGCCAATAGGGATGAATCCCTACAAGGTTAGAAAATGGCCATTAAGAATGGCCCTGTCACGCGGTTGAGTGGAGTACAGGTGGAGAGAGGGGAAACATGACATGGTGGGTGACGTGACAGGAGACGGGTCCCACTTCACATGCCACACCATTCCGGACACCCCCCATTAAAGGCAGAATGGCAAGGGGGGTCCGGAATTCGCCTGAATGTCTTTGATCAGGAAAATAAATCCTGACCGTTCCAGAGTTGCGCGTTCGATTCCAGACCCCCCCCCCCCTCNCACCGCTAAAGGAAGAACAATAAGGGGGCTCTGGAATGAAGCCTCAGCCATAGATCTTGGCGGGTGGACTTTGGTCGTCCATATATGCTCGCCACTTACCCTAAGGCGCATTCGCGCCCCAGCTTAAATATGACATCTCTTCCTCACATCTGACGGTCGTTATAGACCCTGAGATCCTCTGAAAGAATATCATCTGCTCATCAGGACTTAACCACATGCTAACATCTCGATATTTATACGTCTGGATTTCGAGGTTTGAGAGCACGAGGGAACATGCCATTCGATATCCCGAGTACCGAAACGCTGAAGTGCCAAACAAGCCTAAATCGGTGATTAGCCCCTTGGGTTGTGCCCTGGTCAATATGACCTCTTCCCACATGACCACACTCTCTCTTCCATCGAGATTTATCAAGGCGAGAGCCCGACCTCTTGTCAACGGAACTCCCAAATCCCCACTCCCCGATTTCCTGAAACGTGTAATCTCTCGACACGTAACCTCCCGAAATCAGTCGGTCTACGACTGCTTCGGGGTTTCCACCCTGGAACATCCCAATTTCTCGTCAACGGAACTCCCGAGTTCCCGATTCCTAATTTCCTATAATGGAAAATCTCACGACACGTGGCCTCCTTTAATCGGACGACCCGAATCTACTTCGGGGTTTTTACCATGGAATGCCCTGATCTTTCATCAACAGAACTCTCAAGTTCCTGATTCCCAATTTCCCGTAATGGGAAATCTCATGACACGTGGCCTCCTTTAATCAAATGACCCAAATCTACTTCAGGGTTTCTACCATGGAATGCCCTGATCTTTCGTCACCAGAACTCCCGAGTTCCCGATTCCCAATTTCCCGAAATGGGAAATCTCACGACACGTGGCCTCCTTTAATCAGACGATCCAGATCTATTTCGGGGATTTCGCACTTATTCACTGGGGGTTTAACCCTTGGGTATCTCCTGATAGATCCAACGGCTATCGGGTTTTCCATCCAAGATCTGACGGCTCAGACATGTCCTTAACTTGTGCATTCTCCCACGACTTCCTGGACGTGGAAAAATCAATGGTCGAGATGTTCTCATGGACCTTGGGGATCTACGATCCTGATATCTTCACTACCCATGAAGACACAGAAAGAAAAAGTGGTAAGTCATTTAACCCCCTACTTTCTCCTACCAATCTAACTGTCATTGGTGACAACAGGTTTCCCGACGGGATCTCGTCCGTCGATCAACACCTATTCAGGGTTAAGGCACTTAAAACTCCAGTTTCTTCTTCTGATCTGACGGCTGTGAGTGACCACCGATATCACGATGGGATCTTGTCCATCGATTCGATACTTATCAGGGATTTCTTAAGACCTTGCACCTTCACGTCCTTTTTCCAGGTTCTTGATGGGATTTTCGAGAAGGGTATCTCTATGGGGAGGTTTACCCAGGGGACTATCTAAGGAAAATAAGGGTATCTCTCTCCTGAGAAACAGGCGTGAAGTCTGAATTAGATTAGTATGCATATAAATAATGATTTATGAGAACATAAGCCATACTTAGTCTTTCCATATAAACATACAACTACCAGTACTGATCAAGACACCATACAGACATTCTTATAATGAAATCATTCACAATTTCACAACTTATGATCATAAATGTCAACATACATATATTTCAAGATGCCAAAGGCAAAACACTTATCATAAAGTAACACAAGGGGTTATGCAGCTGCTGAGAGGGGTGCTCGTTTCCACCCAACTATAGGCTCAACGACTCCCAGTGGATTTACCACTAGCCACCCCCGAGCTGAGACCACGATGTTGTGAGACTGCGTCTCTGTTTTCCAGTGACCAGGAGCGAAGGTTACTCTCCTTCCTCTCTGCTATCACCCACTCGGCATATCGCCAGAGCTCTCTTTCTCCCCTTGCGTCTGCCCCCAATCGCTTCTCCCCCATGCCTTATCCTCTTGCAAGGTTGTGTGTGGCACGATTTCCCTCACGCTGGTCAGGCCTGATGACTCTACGGATGGGTGGTTCAGCTCCCCATCCCTCATTAATTTATGAGGATCCATCTACCTACCAGCCTGCAAGACATTTAATTCGAGGCTAGCGAGTCTCTTTTGGTTCTCCGGGCCAGTGGAGTCCAAATACGGTATTGATTTTTGGTGGAAGTTAATGACACCTTTCCAGGTGCCTTCCACCACCTTTCTATAGCCATTGTGGTCTCTTTTTCATCATATCCCCTCTCAGCAGTCTTGCAATATAAATTCATAATATTATTCACATTCATCGACCTTTTCCACAAGGTCCATACACATCACATATTCACATTTCTGAGTTTTCCACAGTTCTTGGCCAGTCCAGTTATTTTAACAAACTAGGGGAAACATGGTGTTACAAAATCTTGCTCAAATCGTCGGAGTATGAGAAGAGTCATCCACTTCAGTAAAACTATTTCATGATTCTTAGAAGATAGAGAGATGAAAATGCCATGTGGCGATATTTTTTTTTACTTAGATTTCACTCATAGTAGCTATTTTTAGTTAATAATTCATTATAAATAAGAGGATTGACCTTTTATCAAGGGTCGATGGTTTTTGCAAAGACCCTCATTTTTGGAATTGTAAAGAACTATTTCCGAACTACCTTAATTGAGAAGTCATGTTTAGGACCGGAGACAAACTTATGTTTTTCATCAAAGGCATTGTGTGATTGGATTTGAGGAGGAATTACTTGTGACTTTATTTCATGAATGGATGTTGTAATTTGTAAGAGTTTTTGAATCTATTGGTAAGTTATTTGTTTCAATATTTTTGTATTTCTTGTCTCTAATGATGAAAGAAAATCGTTGTGTTAATGTGTGATTAATGTTAGAGCTAAGGAAACTATTTTATTGCCATCATTTGATTGCATGTATGTTTTCTTTCGATAATTGTATCTCAGTCAATAATTGATCTACCAACAAGTTAATGCATTAGTACTAGGCTTGTCACAGGTGTGAATATGCGTGTCTGCATTCTTGAGCACTAGTGTTATCCCAAGCTCTACCTTCTTTAGTAGTTAAGAGCCCCCCTTTTACCACCTGGTTTATACCAACACACATCTTCTAATCAGACCATCTAATAAGAGAAAATACAAAAGAGAACATTTAAACTGAAGGAGGAACTTTCATAAGAAGATATCATGTCAATCACTACGTAAATCCCATCGATAAATTGGTCAGATCGAAATATCTAGAGAACCATTCCACCATTAAACACTGCAGAGTCTAATTGGGCCTCTGTGGTGGGTTTGGTTCCTGCTGTTGAGTTAAATGGATTTAGGATACCTCAACAGAACCCTGAGCCCAAATACGCTTGAGAACTGGATCTAACTCTTGTGGGGGAGTCGGATCAGGGTTGGCCAAAGTCTGTTGGACAATGTTGTACGCAACCTCAGCCGAGGAGAAGGGCATGGACATGCCATGATGCCCTGTCCTCTCCATCGAGGCCGATGAGGAAGGTAAAGTCCATGGATCGTAAGAGTAGCTTCTTCGAAATGAAGACACTTATATAATGTCATCCCTAGGCTGGTTGGGAACAACCGATATAAACTTGACATCACTAGAAGGTGGCGGGTAATCAAAAGTTCCCATCAACAACGGAAAAAAACCAACACCTAAGTTGACAATGTCGGGCTATGGATTATCAATCAGCGGGACTGTGGAAGCCCCCAAAGAAGGGTCGGGACAGGAGAAAGACAATTGGCCAATGATGACAATCCGACCCTCATGCAAAAAACACAAGACCCAAAAAACTATAGCAACCACTGAATTCATTGCACAGGCACATCGTTGTAGTTGAGAGGCACATCGACCACTTCAATTTTGACACACACGGTTTTTCCTCCCAACTGCACAGGGAAAGAAGGAATGATTCCATGTGGTCTGAACGACTAACCGTCAAACACCATAATAAATGTAGGCAAAGGAGACCACCCAGGATGGCAAATGGCCTTCCAACATGCCAATGACATCACACAAGTCAAGGCACCCTCTTCAACCACCGTACGAAAAATGGTCTGAGTAAAAGATTTCATGGTGTAAACCACTACTATCTGAAATGCAACTTGGTAAGGAAGACAGGGTTTTAAGTCGGTTGGATAAAAAACTATCTCTCCCGAGTTACAAGTCTCTGTCAATCCCAAGGTGGATAACAAAGATTTTATTCTGTGAAGGGAAACTCTAGAGGACCTCCAAATAAGACATCGTGCAAGGGGTTTGTGCCAAATATTCCACACAGAGTAGTTCTGGGTGGCCCTCACGTTTGGATTATGAGAAGCCTTATTAAATGCACCTTTTGGGATGTGATTCATCATTTTTTCCGCCGCCTTCTCAATCTAGAGAGGATTCAGTGGTTCATGGATTCTTTTCCCTTTTCGGAAGATTCTAACATTCCGCAATCCCGGGCCCTAGTCGCTATATTAGATTCAACATTCATCATGTAAATATTTGCGGTCGGGTTTTTATTGGTAGGCATAGGGGGTCCCTGACTACCCCCTGTCGCACTCGAGGATGTTGAAGCCTGAGCCATGTTTTTCCCTTGTGGAAAAGGGTTCGTCAGCATGGCAGGTTGTTTCTATGACAATATCTTATGAGCTTCTACAATTTAAGGGAACAAATGATTCGGGTGGTCTTTCATGTAAATATTACACGGATACTTCGACTTCTTCTTCTTCATTTTTCCCCCGCCAACATTATTGGTAGCCTTTTTATCCCATTTACCCTTCTTATTATGCTTTTTCTTCTTTCCCTCAGGATTTTTCCTAGCCTTAGGGTTCATCGACTACACACTATTTACATCTAACATCTAGGTAGGGGGAACAACTGAACTCAGTGTCTGGTTGGCCACAGTCTGTTGTATCGACAATTGTTGCAACTGATTTGACAATAGGTCTATGGACTTGTTTTTCTCTGAGCCCACAATACCATCAGCATGGGGTCTAGACTTTTGCTTGGGCTTATCGAGAATAGACCAAATTGCATATGGAAAAATATCATAGAGCATGTCGGGCTGAGGGTAGATCAGTTCAAGCTATTGTGATCTCATAATCACCTCCTCTTCTGAAAATACTCATGAATTCACTACGTCCTTGGATATCCATGGCACCAATAACTTCAGGAACCACTCAAGCAAGAAAGTAGGAGGGACCTGGACCTTAATTAATCTCTTTCGATGCTGTGATTCTTGGATATGATTAGAGATATGGTCAGCCTTGATTTTCTCAAAGTTGGCCATCAATTTGGTGTCGGCATCATATCTCACAGGTAACTGGAAATGGTTCAAGAAGACCATTGCCAAGTCATTGAAGTAAGAGTACCTTGAGCGATCAAGCTCAATATACCATTTTGCAGCACCCCCTATAAGAGTGTGTTGCAAAAGGCACAATTGGATGGATTCATCCCTCAGTGAGTTTGAAGAGCACCATAAATCAAAGTTCATCACATGATCATCTAGATCCTCACTAGGCTTGCCTTCAAATTTTGGAATATCTGAGGGAAACTTAGTCAGGATGGGGAGCCAACACGGATCATGACAAATTGGGTCGTTCAATAATCTCGACAAGTCTAGCAGATGTAGCATTGCCAAAAATGATAGTTTTGGTTGTGAACTATTTACAGGAAAAGAGGGTCCTGGAGTTTGACTGGCACCAAGTTTCTAGGAAAAGTTGGACTGCTGACCAGGATTTTTTGTAAAAATCATGGCCTTGACTAGCATAGCGTAACTACGACTGTTGGGGTATGATCAGATGACTCTTGTAATTGGACAAAATATCTTTTGCGGGGATTACTCCATGCATTGTGTTCCAAGGAATTTGGAAGGGGATGCCCCGAGCTGATCCGACGGGCATGGGTACAGAGCCCTTCTCGGGGTTCCATTGAGCATGGAAGGGGTTTCCCCTGACCAACATCCCTTGTGAGGGAACTGATCCCTGCCAAGGAATCCAAAGACCTTGTGTGGAGAAAAATCCAGTTGTTGCTCCCTGTGAAGGGATAGTACCCTACACCAGGTTTTGTTTCCCAATACTGGGGTTTCCCCCAGTTGAGACAACAACCAAAGAAAAACGTTGTTCCCAAATGCGTCGAACAAAGAGAATGACATAGATCCCACCAGTGTTGTATAAGACGAAGTTCCTAAACTAACTCCACCAAACAAGATATAATTAGTGTTTGGCCCGATTGGTTGTTGAAAAGCACCACCAAGTAAGGGGGATGAAGGAGGTATATGACCCCCACCATAAGGGATAGAATTAAAGGGGATATAATTTCCCCTAATTGACCCTTGCACGGGATTGTTTGAGCTCCCTTCCCCCAGACCCATGGTCTGTAAGGTAGAGTAGGTAAGAACCAAGTTTGAATCAAATTCGGGCATGCCATATGAGAAGGGAGGGGCCATCGCACTTTGAGTAAACGGAGCGGTGGTCGAAAATTATAACGGTATCAGGCCATTTCCTGAAGTTGAGGGAGTTGATACCACTGTGGACCTGACCAGTGGAGGTGGGAGAGGAGGTAGTATTCCCCCTTCTATATTATCCATAACGGGAGTATGAGGACTCTCGGATGAAGTAGCAACATTCATGTCCATTGTCTCTTGTAGGACTAGTTGGCGCTCAGAAGGTGTCACCTTAGGAGGGACAAATTGAAACAAGATTGGCATTGACAAGTCAGTGATCAAAGGGTTATCTGGCCTAAGAGTCTCTGCCTCAAGGTCAGAAATGGTAGGTTCTTCTAGAGTCGACTAGTCTCCTCATGGATCAAGATCGGGCATAGTTTACTATGGCTCGGTCGCTTCAAATGACCCTTATTGGTCAAGTCTTCACTGTAATGGTGGCGGAGGTGGCTCCAATGTAACTGACAACATGCCCTGAAACCTTCACGATCGATGAAGCTATTGATATTCCACTTTGATAAATGATCAACTGACATGGTAAGTCTTAACTAGCATTTGAACACCAAGCACACACTAAAACATTTTCTAAAGACAAATCAAGCAGTCAACTATCTAGTAGGAAGGACAGTTACACCAGTCAACACTAGATAAACTAATCGATGCAAGTGAAACTCGAAAATGAACACACCCTCTGGGTATACTCTATGAAGCATGATTGGACATATGCCCTAGGTACCATGGTATACCCACACAATCACCCGTGTAAGTCCCTAGAATATGGGAAACTAGGTTTCCAGCTCGCAGTCAGTCACCAGTCAGGTACAGTCGATAGTCAGGAAGATCATAAAGAGCAGGATAACAAGTCTGAAGCATATCAAGGGTATTGAAAGAAAATCATCCAGAATACAACAGAGGATATCGAATGGATTCGAGGTCCACGAAGCTCCGTAGGAAAATGTAGTTGATATTATTCCCGAGACAGACCCTCAATATACGTTCCCCACTACGTTCATTTCGGCTTTGGAGGGGTTATCTCCACTGACTTTCCTCACTCGACCTTTTTTTTATTCCCTGTGTTAGAGGGGGGTCCCATCTAACTTTTATGACACTAGACTTAACCACTCCCTAACTCAGACTCCAATGTTTGATTTAACAGCGTTGGAGTTTCATCTCCAAACCTAATTCAAGGACCTAAAACCCTAAACTAGTTTGTGAACCCTACAAACAAAAAAGTCTAGTGTATTTTAGATTAAACATTCCTTTTAAAGGCTTGATTTACTCATAAGGTATGGTAATGAAACTAATGGTGTTATAAAGAGACGAATAAGAGGAGAAAATTAAATCACTTGAAAGAAAAATTACTTTGAATTCAAAATCAAAGCTTGTAACCAGCTCTTCGTAAACTCAGTTTTTCTTAACTATCACTTCAAGATCTTGTAAAGAAAACCTAAAAATTGATTTCACTTGACTACAAGCTACTTATGTTTCAAGAAATCAAGAAGAAATTCACAATACAGACTCTTTTTATTTTTGCAAATAACAACTTTAACTACTTTTTCAAACTGAAATGTAAGAAAATGAAATTATTTTTTTTTAACCAATTTAAAGAGAAAAACTGAAGTAAACTTTTTATTTTTTCAAAGCAAGTAAAAAGGATAAAAATAAAACTAAAACAAGACTAGAAAATACCTTCATCCTACTATGGATAACAGGGATTCAATCAAGAAACCAAGAAGGCAGATCTACTACTCAACAACTTGCTTAAAACCTATTAAGGGTGAACACAACAAGACTAAGGAAACAAGTAAATTTAAACCTATACCCAGGCTATGGCCACAAACAAAGAGATCCAAGAAATCCTTGAGAAGTGAGAACTTCAATCAGGAAAGAGGAAAGCTTCCTCTTTTTCAAAAAAAAATCATGAGACAGAGACGCGGGTTGTTGCATCAGCAGCCTGCGTATGTACGTGGTTTGTTTATTGTGCATAGTGCGTATGTACGCAAGCTGACCCAAGATTGGGCACGTACACCTTTGTATCTCTTCAAAAATGAAAATACCAGGAAGTATTATAGGGAAGGGAGAACTGGTATGCACCCTAGAGGTGACCAGAATCCCTTGATAGACTCAGAAAACTTGAAAGGAAAACAAACCAATCAAACAACCCAAAATCCCCTAAAAACCCCTAGAGGCATGCCCTAGTATGGTCTCCAGTTCTACTAGCGGAAAAAAAAAAACCTTTAACTACATCAGGGTTTAAGATGTAGACAGAGAAAATAACCGTCTAAAAGTTAATCTATTTTACTCTACCCAAAACATACCAAAACTAATGTAAAGAAAGAAAATAAGAGAACGGATCGGGTAACTATACCTTTGATCCCACGTCTGGTGATGATCTCCTCAATATTGGTAGTTCCAATGACTGCACGTCTCCTCCCAAGGTTGACCTACATCCAAAGATAGGAAAACAAGGCCTACAAGCATGCTATTATATTCATGAGTTAGGTTTAGATATTAAATGCTAAGTGTAAATCAATGAAAGTACACAAAACATCATCATTTGGCATAGGAAAATGTGATTCTTTTATTCATCATACCAAGACTGAAACTTACAATCGATGTCGGCCATTGTTCCGTGAAACTGGTCTGGGATCCTCTTTACCATGCTCCAAGTGCACCTTGAATGGACTTCTTCTTTCAACATTATGATCACCTTAATGGAAGGTAATGGGTTGAATGGAGGAAGAAGGGGCTGATGAGGGAATGTTGAGGCAATATATCACAAAAGGTAGCAAAATCTTGGGTAAGGAGGGGAAGTGAAATTGGGCATAGTTTCACTATTATTATGTTTGGATGTGAAATGAGACCCAAAAAAATCCTTTTATATGACAAAAGGATGGTTATTTGGTTGGGTGATGAGCTATAGCAGGTGGATTAGTTGGGAAACTTCCAATAGCCCGTGAATTTCAACGAATTCCTTGCAAATTTTTAATTTTTGCAACTTTTGCAAGTATACATGGGTTGTAATGGTGCACCATGCATATGTACGCGAGTTGTAGTGGTGCAGAAAGCATATGTACGTGGGTTGTAATGGTTCAGGGAACATACATATTCTAAAAAATGGTTTTTTAAGAAGAGCTTCTCAACTGTGCTTTGGAAAAATATGCAAGTGAGAGGGCCAAGGCCATGTATGCATGAGTAGGGAATTTTAGGGATATAACAAATCATCCCTAAGATGTCTAAAGTCCATTTTTCAAAAGTTTCAATGACTACCTAGGGTTGTAAAGGAATCTCATGGGACCATACTAGGTGGCCCATCTACTGACAACTGTCACAACTTTGAACATATTGTTTGGCATCCTTGAATAGGGTTGGCCAATAGTATCATGAACGAATGACTTTATATGTTGTTCTGTTGTCATAAAAGTGACCTCCACATGGATCATCATGAAAATATCTAAAATATCAAACATTTCATCTTCATGGACACATCTTCTGATGATCAATGTAGGTCATGTCTGGAGAAGACCCCCTCCAATCCAAGAATAGGAGACACTGAGTTTGACAATCCTCTTCTTTTCACTAAGTGAAATATGTTGTGGCAATTTCCCTGTAACCAAGTAGTTAGACACATATGAAAACAATGGGGATTTATTAGATACATCAAACAAATGTTCATCAGGAAAATCATCATCTACTTGAGTTTCTTGATCCTCATTATGAATTCTAGAAAGGAAATCTGCTACCAAATTTTCCTTTCAAGGTCTATCTAGAATAGTAATGTTAAACTCCTACAACAACAAAATCCATCTAGTCACCTTACCATTGGTTTTAGTTTTTTTCATTAGGTACTTAATGGAAGAGTGATCAATATGAATGAATACCTCATACCCAGTGATGTAATTCTCGAAGTTATTAATTTCATGCATGACCGCTAAAAACTGATTTTATGTGATTGTTTAGTTTAATTTGACTCATGTTAACTTCTTTCTAATGAATTAAATGGCATTGGATGATCAATTTTCTTGTTTTCCAAACATGACTCCAACATCTATGTTAGAGGCATCTATTGAAATGTGGAATGGAAGAGACCAATCTGTCCCCCTCAAAATTGGTGCCTAGGAGAATTTTTATTTTAGTATCTTGAAAGCATGTTGGAAATGATCATCCAAAAAAAATTCAATATCCTTGGTGAGTAATTTAAATAAAGAAGTGGATACTCTTGTAAAATTTTCTATAAATAATCTATAATAACCATCATGCCCTAAAAATCTACTTACATCTTTTGGATATTTTGGAACTGAGAGTTTTGATATGACCTCAACTTTTGTCGAATGAACTTGAATTCCAGCACTAGATATGAAATGGCTTAGGGACCTAACCCCTCACATAGGTAGAATAATATATTTCCATGTAATAAAGGTCAATATTAATAAGGCCTAGCAATAAGGAAGAATAAGTCCAATGTAAGAAGACCTAATAGAAGCTTCTGCTTCTAGAAAGATCTTCCTCTAGATTGTTCTTTTGATAGACATATTTAGTATAAATAGGATTCAAAGGTATGAGAAGTTTTTTCTTGGATATTATTGTAATAGAGCTCTGCTCTGTTGGAGGTTGCCCCCTCGAAGAGGCAAGTGAACATTGCTCTCAATAATCGAAGTGCTCTTTCCAGTGTTCTTCTGGTATCATTTTGGTATTATTATGGTGTTGTTCTGATTATATTGTTGTTCATCTACAATTTTTAGTTATTTATTTATGTTCTGCAAACTTTTTTATATTTGGAATATTACAAGTGGTATCAGAGCAACTTCCTCAGCAGAAAATTGTGGGTTAATTTTTTTTTCAGGTAGAGACGTATTTCAGCGTCTTTAAGCTATAGAGATCTGTCATTACACACATAAACCATGGTCGGGGATTCATACACGTGGGATATACAAGTGGTACTTAAGAGCACATCTATTGGCCACCCTTGTAACCCATGTTGGTACCCATTCGAGTGGTAGTGCATCAGAAAGTACCTGTATACAGATCAACCTAGATCTCTTGAAGCCCTCCATAGATAAATCGATCGACCTCCTGATTGCTATAGTGTCACTGAGAATAGCACTTGGGAAGGTACTCTCTATTACCTGGGTAGTCGGATAGTATGGCTAAGGGCACGGTCTAACCTCCTTAGTTGGTTCCCTAAGATATTGGGCAGAGTACTATTGTTGGATCCTGCATGTATATCAGAGAGATATAGCACAGGTCAAACCCTTTTCTGTAGAACCCTTGAATACCTAACCCTTGGGATGGAAACAAGAAAAGAACAAACAAGATCTATTGCATCACAACTATGTCTCCTACATTCGAGTTGTGAAATTTATACACATTTCTTCCTGTTAACCATTTGGGAATTTCATCACTACAGTATTCTTCAGATCTGAGTATAACTCCGCACAAGTAAAAAATAAAAATAAATAAAAAAAGAGTACAATGGTCCTGTTGGAACACTTATTTGGGACCTATTCCATTGGATTCCCCTTTTCTCCCTGATCACATTCATACCCTTCATTTTTAATCCTTTTTGTTTCAGTGGACCCGGTCCCTTCCCAGTTTCCCTATTTTTCTTCCTATCCCATTATATTTCCCTACAAGCACTGATCGTCATGGTACCTATCACTTCTAAGTCTCTTTGTGTGGTCCCACCCACCCATGTTTTCCTTACCCTCACGCCCCCTCTCCAAATGGCCACCACTCGCAACCAATATCTCCAAAAAATTTTCAATCAAGCCCATGTCTCCATAGAACATCTCACATCTCAGCTAGATTCCACCAATTCCCGCATTGACACCTTGGAAGCCAACCTCACAACCCAATTGACCTCCCTCCAATATGTTCTCAATCAATTGTTGAACCGCCCTATGGGTCCTTCTTCATCAGAACAACCAAATGTTGTTGATTCCTCTCAGTATCCACATTTTCACTCCAACTCCTTTCATTGTGAACCCCATCTTCCCTGCGTAGATGTCAATAAATTTGATGGCTCCGATCCTACAGGTTGGGTCAATCAAATGGAGCATCATTTTTCTCTTCATGGTATTACTAACGATTTGGCCAAACTTTGCTATGTTGTCCTTGGTCTAGATATTGAACGAAAATGGTGGCAATGGTGCAAAAATTCACGTCAGGGGTATATTGCATGGACCTAGTTTGTTGTTGAGCTCTATGCCCACTTTGATATTGATACCCACTATCTACGTCATTTGACCAAGTTGAAATAGTCAGGCACAGTGGAAGACTTAATCATTGATTTTGAGCATTTGGCCTTTTGAACAGAGGGCATGTCAGATGTGTTCTTCCATGAATGCTTTATCAGTGATCTCAAGGATGAAATATGATCCCAGGTTCTCATGGCCCTCCCTCCCACTTGGTTGGAAGCTACTCATCATGATAAAGAGGCCCAACAAGTTGTTTTTTCCCAGAACAAAAAACCACCTTTTGTTCTGTGCCCTCGACCCTCTAATCGTAACCCCCCTAATACTTCCATCAAGGTACATAAACTAACTAGGGATGAAATGGTTGAATGCCAACTGAAGGGTCTTTTCTATAATTGTGATGAAAAATATTTTACGAGGCACAAGTGTAAGGAACAAAAACTATTTATGTCCATCTTAGAAGATGTTCCTGAAGAGGATGTGATTGTTCCCCTTATTGAAGAACCCTCCCTTCCCAATGCCACCCAAGAGCCTGCTGACCCACCTGAAGTTGACCCACTTATTTCCTTGCATGCCCTCACTAGCTTCTTGGCCCCCCAATTTTTCAAGCTCAATGGCTACATTAAGTACAAGAAGGTCATCATCCTTGTTGACAGTGGTCGCACCCATAATTTTATTCATCCTCGCATTGCCCAGGAAACCAATTGTTATATTCATGTTTTCAATAATTTTCAAATCATGATATCCAATGGTGGGCGATATAAAAATGTTTGTCTTCAAATTGGACATTACCAAATAAAATCTCATATGTTTTCCATTGACATGGAAGGTTGTGACATTGTGCTATGTGTTGAGTGGTTACACACTTTGGGTCCCATTCTTATGGATTCTAAGGAATTAACCATCCAATTCCAACAGGAAGGAAAAAAGTATCAATTCCAAGGTCTCACAGCTGGTTTCCCTGAGATCATTAGTTCCCATCGTATGGAAAATCTCCTCAAGAAAGGCCACTCTGGTATCATTTCTCAAATCCATTCTATTCAAATCATTGAGACACCCTCTTTGCATACTGACGTCCAAGTTATCCTTTCCAAACATCAAGTTGTTTTTTCCACCCCTCAGGGCCTTCCTCCTTCTTGTGGTGTTCATGATCATTCCATTCCCCTTGTTCCTGGCAATCTTCCTCCCAATGTTAGCCCTTATCGCCACCCCTTTTCCCAAAAGAATGAAATTGAGAAAATAGTGCAGTAATTTCCCCAAGCAGGTGCTATCCACCCCAGTACCAACCTTTATTCTTCCTCTGTCGTCATGGTACTTAAGAAAGAAGGTACTTGGCACATGTGTCTCGACTTTTGTGCCATCAATAAGCTCACCATCAATGACAAGTTCCCCATTCTTATCATTGATTATCTCTTGGATGAGCTAAGAGGTGCTCAGTACTTCACTAAACTTGATCTGCATTCTGGCTACCACCAGATACGTATGCAAGAAGTTGACATACCCAAGACTGCCTTTTGAACTCACGAGGGTCACTATGAGTTTTTGGTCATGCCCTTTGGCCTTTGTAATGCCCCCTCCACCTTCCAAAGCCTCATGAACCATGTCTTCCATCTTTTTCTCCGTCATATTCTCATTTATGGTAAAACTTGGAAATCTTATCCTTCCCATGTGGATCAAATTCTCCATCTACTCTCGCAGCACCAAATTTTCCTCAAACAAACTAAATGTACTTTTGGCACCTTGGAAGTTGAGTACTTGGGTCAAATTTTTGGCAAGGCCGGTTTCAGGGTGGATCCTAAAAATATTGAAGCTATGCAAGATTGGCCTCACCCAAAGACTCTCAAAAGCTTGTGTGGATTTCTTGGTTTAACAGGTTATTATCACAAGTTTGTTAAGAATTATGGAAAGATTGTGGCACCTCTCACTGCTCTCCTTAAAAATAATTATTTCACTTGGACTCCAGCAGCTTCTCAGGATTTTCAAACCTTGAAGATGGCTATGTGCACCACTCTAGTCCTGGCTCTTCCTGATTTCAAAAAGACCTTTGTCCTAGAATGTGATTCTTTCGGGAAAGGAATTGGTGTCATCCTTATGCAAGAGGGTCGGCCTTTGGCCTTTACTAGCAAACAACTGTGAGAGAGAAATTTGGGAAAATCAATCTATGAAAAGGAAATGTTGGTTATTCTGCATGTCGTGGATATTTGGTGCCCTTATCTATTGGTGAAACGCTTCCAAATTAAGAAATATCATCAAAGTCTCAAGTATTTTATGGAACAACACCTTTCTTCCCCCGAACAACAAAAATGGGTGACTAAGCTCTTTGTATATGATTATGAGATCATTTACAATAAAGGAAAAGACAATGTGGTTGCTGATGCACTTTCCAGAAAATATGAAGATGAAGGTTCCTTTTTTTCTCTCTCCTTCATAGTACCAGATTGGCTCCAAGTTGTTTGCCAGGAATGGCTACAAGATTCCAAAAGTTCGCATCTGATACAACAATTGAAGTCCAATTCTCTAGTATCCTCAGGGTACTCTTGTCTCAATGATGAGCTTCGATACAAAGGCCTTTTGTATTTAAGTACCCAGTCAAAACTTAAATCAACAGTACTTTTTAAGCTTCATGCTACACCCACAACTGGGCACTGAGGGTTTACCAAAACCTATGACCGGGTCAAATGTTCTTTTTTCTGGGATGGTATGAAATAGGATGTTCATAAATTTTTGGTTTAATGTGTTGTGTGTCAATGCAACAAGGGAGAAATAGTCAAATCTCCTGACACACTATAACCACTTCCGATTCCACCTGCTATTTGGCAGGATATCTCTATGGATTTTATTGTAGTCTTACCTAAATCGGGAAATAAATCAGTCATCATGGTGGTAGTTGATCATATTTCCAAGTATGCTAATTTATGTTCTCTTCAACACCCTTTACAACCTCCATTGTGGCTCAACTTTTCATGGATCATGTCTTCAAGCTTCATGGCATGTTGCATTCTATTGTTTTTTATCGCGACCCAACTTTCACCAACAATTTTTGGCAAGAATTGTTCAAGCTCCAAGGCACCCAATTGCATCTCAGCACATCTTATCATCCCCAGACGGATGGTCAAACTGAAGTGGTCAACAAGTGTTTGGAAACATATTTGAGGTGTTTTTCATAGGAAAGGAAAAATTAGTGGGCTCAATGGTTACCACTAGTTGAATGGTGGTACAACACTTCTTACCATACAACTACACACATGACTCCTTTCGAAGCGATATATGGACAAAATCCACCTTTAGTTATCTCATATTTCTAGGTGTCTCGAAGGTCCAGGAAGTTGACCAAACTCTTACAGTTCGAGAGGCTATTCTCCGTACCCTCAAAGAGAATTTGTTCATGGCCCAGAATCTCATGAAGCAACAAACAAATCATGGTCTCTTTGAATGTCAATTTGTAGAAGGGGATTAGGTGTTTCTTCAACTGCAACCTTACAAGCAAAATTCCCTCAAGGTTGACCATTGTCAGAAACTAGCGCCCCAATTTTATGGTCCTTATAAGTTCTCAAGCGTGTGGACAGGTGGCCTGTCAGTTATCTTTGCCCAATCATTCTAAGCTCCATCCTATTTTTCATGTTTCCTGCTTAAAGAAGGTGATTGGCACTAAGTTCCAAACTCAAACCGACCTTCTCGAGTTGGACAAAGAAGGCTCCATCTAGATACAACCACAAGTAGTTTTGGACCAGCATGAGCGTCGTCTGCATCAACGAACCATCAAGGAAGTGTTAGTCCAGTGGAAAGATACAACTCCAACAGATGCCACTTGGGAGCCATCTACTATTCTGCAACAATTTATTCATCTCAATCCTTGAGGACAAGGTTGTTTTTAAGGGGGAGGACATGTTAGGGACCTAACCCCTCGCGTAGGTAGAATAATATATTTCCATGTAATAAAGGTCAATATTAATAAGGCCTAGCAATAAATAAGAATAAGTCCAATGTAAGAAGACCTAATAGAAGCTTCCACTTCTAGAAGGATCTTCTTCTAGATTGTTCTTTCGATAGACATATTTAGTATAAATAGGAGTCGAGGGTATGAGAAGTTTTGTCTTGGATATTATTGTAATAAATCTCTGATCTGCTGGAGGTTGCCCCCTCAAATAAAGTGAACATTGCTCTCAGTAATCGAAGTTCTCTTTCTGGTGTTCTTCTGGTATCATTTTGGTATTATTGTGGTGTTGTTCTTATTATATTGTTGTTCATCTTCCATTTTTAGCTATTCATTTTTGTTCTGCATACTTTTTTATATCGGGAATATTACAATGGACAATAACAATATATGTGGTCTACAACACATGAAATTTAGCATCACTCAAAGAAAGGTTAGTTTCCTGAAACCTTATCGAAACCCTCTCCAAATTCTCTAAGGCTTCATGAAAAGAATCACCATATACAGAGAAATTGACCATATAAATTTCCACACAATCATGGATCAAGTCAGAGAAGATACCTAAAACCCCTCTCTGGAAAGTGGTTGGAGAATTACATTTTCCAAAGGGTAACACTCTATAAGTGTAGGTCCCCCATGGACATGTAAAAGTTATCTTGTCCTAATATTCGGGTCCAATATGTATCTGGTTGTAACCACTAAATCCATCAATAAAAGATAAATAGTTTTTACCATCTAATGAATCCAAAACCTAGTCATTAATGTCAGTGTTTCATGGAAACCTGCACAAGAGATCTAGCTAAAGCATGCACAAACAAATCTTATCAAGAAAAGGAAGAGAGATACACAATGAGTGAGTGATCTTCACTCATATAGGCAATGGAATCATATAATTAGGAATGCATTCATAATAGTGATGGTCTAAGATTAGAAAGTCTAAAATAGAACTAGTCAGTTAACTCCCAATGAACTAGTGTTAAAGTCTAAAATAGAACTAGTCAGTTAACTCCCATTGAACTAATGTGCCAAAAATAGAAATTTCTCCAACACCCACCCTGAACATCACTATGGAGTAAAAAATGAGTCTCGACTACTAGGCCATTTTAGGTACTCTTGTAAAATGCAACTAATGAACACTGAATAAAAATGAGGAAAGAGGGAAAACTACGTGGGAACAAAACCCCCCCTCAAAAGATAATGTATCAAAATAAGAAAATGGCAGTTGCTAGGCAACTATGTTCTTCACTGCAAGACAATCCCGCAAAGTCTGAAACTTTTTCTCACTGAAAGTCTTCGTGAAGATGTAGAAATCTTTATGGATATAATGAAGTCCTTTGGCAGTCTGTTGGGACTTATACCTCTTGATCCTGTGGACCCATCTGCACCTGAAAATATTCATTTCTGGTGGAAGTGGAAACAGATGTCAAGTCTGATTCTCTAGGAGAGATTCATGCTCCTCCTACATGGTTTTTTTCCATAATGGATTTCCCACAACCTTATTGTAGGTCTGCGGATCAGTAGATTGAGCCATATAGAAATGCATGGGCATCAAAGGTTCTGAAGATGGAAATACATGAGAAGGTTCCTCATGCTGAGATCGAGTCCTCCTTGAATCCAATGGATTCCATGCAAGGTTGTCTGCTGCCTAAAGTGTGGTCTGTGCCTTCTTGGGAATCTGTTGAAGCTTTGGCGTTGGATTCTTATCTGACTGTACTACCTTCTTATTTCCATGTACAGAATCTGAGTGTATGGAATCATCTCTGATGTCTAAAACTGATGGAAGAAAAAGAGTATATGCATGTTGCACTAGAGGTGCATGCAAAGTATTCTCCTTATGTGTAATTAGAATAGAGGAGTCATCGTCAGAAAAATTAGTGAATTTATACGACCTTGACTTGTGATCCACCTCACCANAAACTGATGGAAGAAAAAGAGTATATGCATGTTGCACTAGAGGTGCATGCAAAGTATTCTCCTTATGTGTAATTAGAATAGAGGAGTCATCGTCAGAAAAATTAGTGAATTTATACGACCTTGACTTGTGATCCACCTCACCAATTGTAATTTGTCATGCATGTCAATTACTGAAATTGAATCTAATGTCAATTCAACCTTTTTACCTTTCTGAGTGATCTGATAAACTGAGAGTAGATTCATAGAAATATTTGGAACATGTAGAACATTCTCAAAAATGTCATTGTGGAGTTCCACTCTCCCTTCTCCTGCTATTGATACTGGAGTGTCATCCCCCATGAGAATAGGGGGTCTTGAGCATGGACTCAAAGAAGAGAAAACTTCAACTTTCGCTTCCATATGATGAGATGCACCAGAATCTATAATCCATGAATCAGATGAGGAATTAATTGCAACCATAGCATGATGATTACCTTTCTTAAGACCAGGATCTTCTTCCTTCTGCTTCTTGAATCCCTCTGGAATGAAGTTTCCAAGGTTGTTCTATTGAAGTGTCTGTGCCATAAGATCGATCTGTTTCTTCATGCACGTGGATTCTTCATGATTCGGTTTATTGCAGTAAGTGCACTACTTTGTCTTCTTCTTCTTCTTCTTGGAATCTGAAGAGTCTTTGGAACCTGAAGAATCATTAAAGGGTTTGGAATATCCCTCCTTCTCGTTCTGTTTGGATGACCCTTTTCCATCATGCATGGTGAATGCATGTGCTTTGTGATCTTTCATGAGGCCCATATGTATGAGTTTTGTCTGCTCTTGTGTAAGAGACTCAATGAACTGAGCCAACGTAAGCATTTTCCAATTTGTTCCAAAAAGACATCTGTCAGAATGGAAATTGGAGACATATACAATGTATTTTGGTCCTCGCTTGGCCAAGATTGTTAGAATAAGTTGTTTCTCTTGTGTAGACTTGTCAATACCACATTCACCCAAGCTCAATTGCAAATATTTAAATTTAGTAAAAAGATCTTATATATTATCAAAACTTTTAGGGTCTAAGGTATTCAACTCTACCTCAAGCATATGACCTCACATCTCATCCTGCTTTCCTAAGAGTCCTTCCAAGGTGGTCCAGATCTTGTTTGGAGTCTTGCATGCGGCAACATGAAACCATAGATCAATGGATATTACTCAAGAAGTAGTCATGTGGCCTCATCCTTATGGTTCACCCATCTCATCTTCTCAATTGTTGATGTAGGTTATGTTTCTGTTAACATCATCAAATTATAGAGTCCTTTTCTTTTGAGTTGAAATGTCGCCTTGGGCTTCCAATCAAAATAATTGTATGGTGTGAGGATTACCACCAAGTTTGACTGTATAATAGTTGTCCTATCCATCTCTCCCACTGATTCTAAGAACTCTTAAAAATTTACTCTCAATCTGCAAGTGAAAAATTAAGAAATCACGGCAGAAAGGGCACTTTAAGTGAAAATTCGTATCAGTTTCAAGAGATGATCTTATGACTTACTTTTTGATCAAACTGTGAGGAATCTCGCCAAACGGTTGAAAACCCACTTGTAGAATGGGTCGATTTACTTCTCAAGTGAGTTGTTTCCTCAAAAACTTAATATTTTGGGAGCAATCACTACTGAAAGGTACAACCACAGATTCATATTAGTTTCAGGAGGCTATCTTGAGGCTTACTTTCTGAGAAAATGGTGAAGAATATTTCCAAACGGTTGAAAACCCACTTCCAAAATGGGTCGATTTACTTACTACATAGGTCATTTCCTCAAAAACGTAATATTTTGGGAGGAATAACTGTTGAAAGGTACGACCACAGATTTAGCTCACCGAAACCCCGATTTTCCTTATTCTTTGGCTTGTCTGGTTTGCTCCAAGAAGCATAGCTCTGATACCATGTCACTGTTTCATGGAAACTTGCACAAGATATCTAGCTAAAGCATGCACAAACAAAGCTTATCAAGAAAAGGAAGAGATATACACAATGAAGAATGAGAATCAATGTATATTATTTTCTTATCAATGAGTGAGTGATCTTCACTCATATAGGCAATGACATCCTATAATAAGGAATGCATACATAATAGTGATAGTCTAATATTAGAAAGTCTAAAATAGAACTAGTCAGTTAACTCTCAATGAACAAGTGTTAAAGTCTAAAATAGAACTAGTTAGTTAACTCCCACTGAACTAGTGTTACTCCCACTAAACTAGTGTTTTGAAAATAGAAATTTCTCCAACAAATAAATGGAAGAGGGAAATAATATTTTAAATTGGATTTATTAAGATCTCTATAATCAAGACAAATGCACTATTTATCATTCTTTTTAGGTACGGGGTGAGACCCATTGGTTGTTTGAAATTGGGTAGATAAACTGGGCATCTAGTAATTTTTGCAGTTCTTCTTTAACAATTTCTTTGAGGGAAGGGTTCATCTACCTATGAGGTTTTATAATAGGACAATCATTCTCCTGAATGTAGATATGATGAGTGAAAATTTCAGGGTTAATTCCCTTCATATCATGATAGTTCCAAGCAAAGGAATTTGTGTGTTTCTGCAACATTTTGATTAGTTGTTCCTGCTGAAAACTGTCAAGTTGAAAATTTATATGTAAAAAATTGCCTAGACTAATTTCAGTAGGAATAGTGCTTGATTCTGACATATCAATGGCTATTGTAGAAATTTTTAGTGATGATGAAGCATTCAAATCATAATTTTCTTGAAAATTTGAACTAAAAATATGATCAAATGATAAATCAGAATTTTGTAAAGGATCTAAATTGACCTAAAATATCTAAATATGATCTTCTTTAATGAGTTCTTTGAATTTCATAATACGATCTATTGCAAAAATAGATTTAAAATTTTCTTCATCACTATTGGTGGTGTCTAGCCACAAAGTGTTTTCAAGATCATGAGAAGATTTGGCGAGAGGATACAGAGTTACATTTTTCACTAAATCTCTGTGAGAAATAAGCATGTTCTTGGGCCTACAACTAATAAATTCATTTGTGTTATCCATACATGGTATTCCTAATATCATGGTATTTCCCCCTGATGAATTCTTGGGTTGCACGACCATAAATTCAACAGGGTACTCCCATGAGTCTAAGGCAACAATTGCATCATCCAATACACCCTTAGGTTTAATCTTGGATCGGTCTTCTAATTCTAAAACAGTGGGTGTATTGGACAAAGGTTAAGTAACAATAATTGTTCCATGGTCTATTGAGTCATGGTATTTATGGTAGACCCCAAGTCAATAAGAGTGTTTGGGATGAGAACATCATTGATGCGAACTAAAAATGTGTCCAGACGTGAGATTTGTTGATCTCCCTACAAATTGGATTTTTGTTGGTTATATCTTCTTTCTTACGGGTTTCTTTACAGAAATTTCCCTAATGGTTTTAGAATAAATTGGTATATCTTTAATGTCTTGTAATAAAGGGACTTTGATGCTAACATTCCATAATTCATAGATTAAGTTAAATTTGGGGTGAACAATTCATTTTTCAAAGCTTAACCCTTTTGGGTAGGGAGATGAGCTAGATGATTGGGGAAGCTCTAAATGTGGGAAAGTTTTTATTTATTTATTTCAACAATATGATTTATTCGATTAGGAGTTTCCTCCTCTAGCTCTTCTTCAATAATTTTAGGAGATTTCTTATTGATAACCTTTCCCAATCTAAGTTGAATTTCTTGTAGTTCCACTTGGGTGACCAGATAGGTGGGAAAGGGTTGTAACTCAGTGTTGAAAATAGGGTTAGCTACATGTTGATGACGATTTTGACCATCAGTTTCTAGACGACAAAGAATTTCTAGGCTCACCATCATTTCACGTTGCTTGTGCAAAAAAAATCGCGCACTCTTCTTGTATTCAGCGCAACACTTGTAGAAACTATCATGACTCTTGACATATTACTAAATACCCCATTATTCCATTACTCATCTTTTAAACGCTTTCATATTTCACACTTTTGATTGGCCTATTGACACAATAAATTTTGGACCTTCATGCATAACCCTATGTTGTCATTGACATCACTTTACCTACATAACCTTAAATAAAGAGAGGAGTAAATGAATTGAAAAGCATATTAAAACCATGCTATTCCATATTATGCCAAATATATTACTTCTTTATTTCTACATGACTCATCTTTCGAAAAAAAATTGAAAGCATCTCTCTTCCATTATAGCATTACTCCATAAATATTTCTCCATGCCATTTCATGTTATAATGTTGGCATCCTACCATGCTACAAAACTATACCAAATTTTCTATTTTATTTTCCATATGACAACTTTATGATCTTAAATTAAAAAATATCTTCAAATATGGATTAGTCTACTTATGCTTTAAAATCCACCATCTAATATTCTTTATAACAAATAAATTAATGCAAATCCAAATCCCATTTCTAAGCACCCTATAACATATCTTAACCTCATATCTGGGAGTCAAAATAAAAATGGGGGTTGACTTAACCATCAAAGTCGAGCACCCCTCCAAATGTGATACTCACATGGAAAGAAGCATTTGAACAATGGTTTAAAATTGCACCGCAATAAGAATTTCACGCTCAACTGCGAACAAGTTGAAATATTGAGCTTATTTGTTAATCAACAAGATTAAAACTTGTTGTCACTACATGGAATTTGATATGATATAGTTTGATTGGGAGTCCTCTCTTCTTTATGCTATAAAGTATTGGATCATTTTAACATAAATTTACATGCTACGCACCATTTTGGGCTTCTATTTAAAAATGAGAAGAAAATTTTAAGAGCAAATGAATCTTTATCTTTTATTCCTTCGCAGGGATCAAAAGCCAGATCTTGAAGATGAAAAAGAGAGAATTATTCTAACTGGAGGCTTATTCAGGATGAGCGTGTGAATGGAAGATTTGAATATGGCCAGGGATATAGAATCGAAGCAGAATAAGTTCCTACCTCTTAAAAAGAAAATCATAACTGATTTCCCATACATGAATTTCATTTAACTTTGTAAATATAAGGAGTTTCTTTCTCTGGCATGCGATGATACGTGGGATGTCATGTCAATCCAAGAGGTCGTTGACTTCATATGATAATTTATTAATGTTGAAAAGAACCTCTTAGTTGTGTGTCTGATAGTGTATGTGATTGATGGCCTTGTTGAGGCATTGGAAGCATACCAACCAAAATGATTTCGTATAGATCCAAGAAGTGGTATTTGGATGAATGGGCTGAGAATTCTATGTATGACCAGGGCGCAATCAAACTCTCTAGAGGATATAATGATCTCTTCTACAAATTATAGAATTATTGTATAGATTGTTGATGGCATACTTGTTGAACTGTTTGTTGAATTGCCTGGAAAATAGAAAGCGAATCTTATCTCGTGTTAGAATTGCAAATGAAGAAAACACAATTCACATATGATAATCAACAATCACACATATAAGAAACATAGAGATTTCACGTGGTTCACCCAAACATTGGGCTACGTCCACTAAGCATAGGTATCGATTGTCTTATTATTCAGATCATGGAGATTATAGTAGACTTGCAAGCTCTCTCATTTCCTCCCCTCACATCTCTTATCTACCTCTATGGGCTTACATGAATTTATATTAATTTACACAAGAAAATGAATATTAAATGCATCCCTATCCATGCTCTAACTTGGTCTATTTAGTTGCAAACAAGGCAGAATAATAGGATCCAAATCTATTCATGGAGGAATTCATTGTCACCAAATCCCAACAATCTCCACCTTGACAAAAATTAACCTGATACCTTTCTCCTTCCTTTGTTCGTCACCTTTTCTGCAAGCCAGGAGAAGCCAAGAACCATCGTAGCTTCTCTAAAAGTATTGGTTTTGTGAACATTTATGCGCAGTTCTCTTTTGTATGCACTTTCTCAAGAGAGACTCCACGTTCATCGATGACCTGTCTTACAAAATGGTACTTGATAGGTATATGTTTTGTTTTACTGTGGTAGGTTGGATTCTTAGCCAAGTGAGTAGCACTTTGACTATCACATAGTAACTTTACTTTATCCTGCATCCTTCCAAACTCACCAAACAAACCTTTCAACCAAATTGCCTCTTTGCAAGCATGTGAAGCAACTACGTATTCTGCTTCTTTAGTGGATAAAGCAACAATGTTTTGTAGTTTTGAAATCCAACTAATAGCTCCACTTGCAAGAGTAAAGACATACCCTGAAATCGACCTTCTCTTGTCCAAATCACCTGCAAAATCAGAATCAACATAGTCCTCTCAAATACTGAAGCACCCATTTCACTGTTGCCCAGTGCTTTTTACCTGGATTTTCCATATACCTGCTGACAACCCCAACTGCATGTGAAATGTCTGGCCTTGTACTAACCATCGCATACATTAGACTTCCTACTACATTATCATATGGTATTTGAGACATAATTCCTTTTCTTCTTTTGTACTAGGATATAAACTTGAAGAAAGATTAAAATGGGAAGCCAAAGGGACTGAAACTGGTTTCACATCGTTCATACCAAACCTGAAAAGTATCTTCTCAACATACTTCTGTTGTGACAACCAAAGCTTACCATTCCTCCTGTCTCTTAATATCTCCATGCCCAAAATATGCCTTGTTGCTCCTAGATATTTCATATCGAACGTCTTAGCCATCTAAGCCTTTAACCTGTTGATCTCAATTATGTTTTTTCTTGCTAAAATCATATCATCAACATACAATACTAAAATAATGAATATGCCATTATTCAATTTCTTAAAGTAGACACAATGATCATACTCACTCCTTGTATAATTTTGGCTCACCATGAAAGAGTCAAATTTATTGTACCATTATCTGGGCGACTGCCTCAAACTGGATACAATGATTTCTTGATCCTGCAAACAAATTTCTTACTGCGATTCTTAACGAACCCTTCAGGTTGTTCCATGTAAATTTTCTCATCCAAATATCCATGTAAGAAGACAATTTTGACATCTAGCTACTCCAACTCCAAATCAAGTAATGCAACTAATGATAACACAATTCGAATTGAAACAAACTTAACAACTGGTGAAAAAATCTCATGAAATTCAATACCTTCTTTTTGAGAATATCCTTTCGCAACTAGCTTTTCTTTGTACCTTTCTACCTTATCATCAACACCCTTCTTCGGCTTGTAGACCCACTTGCAACCTACAATTTTTCTGTCTCTTGGAAGTTCTACCAGATCCCATGTAGCATTCCTTGCTAAAGCATTCATTTCATCCTTCATTGATTCTTTCCATTTTTCAGTGTTAGAACCTTTCAAATCTTCCTGATAGCACGAACGTTCATCACCATTAGTACTTAAAGAAACTAATGAAACAAAATC
Organism: Picea engelmannii; assembly: GCA_009831015.1. Classification (NCBI taxonomy): domain Eukaryota; kingdom Viridiplantae; phylum Streptophyta; class Pinopsida; order Pinales; family Pinaceae; genus Picea; species Picea engelmannii. Next base: position 118,710 of record ML803035.1, read on the forward strand.
AGCTTACCTTCTCAAAGGAACTTTGACCTGCGTAGACCTCCTTAGGGAAGTTTGTGGCTCATACACATTTTGTTGACTATTATCATCAACCATGTCTTCCTCTGCTGGAAATGATTCATAAACATCTTCATAAACTTGTTCATGTTCACTTTCATCTGTATTTGAACTGGTTTCAAACTGAATCTATTGATACTTAGGTACTTCTTCCTGTTTCATTTGAACATCTACATCTGATTTGATGAGAGATTATTCATCAAATATCACATCTTTGTTAATGGTGATCTTGTGGGAAGTAGGATCCCACAACCTATACCTTTTAATACCATCACCATATCCAACAAAGATAAGTCGTTTTGATTTTGGATCTAGTTTAGAACATTGATGTTTCGGAATTAGACCATAGGCTTCACAATACAAGGGTGACATGTCCATACCTCTTCATAAATATTGCACTCTATTGTTGTTGATGGTGATTGATTCACCAGATAACAAGCTATAGTTAATGCTTCTGCCCACAGTTCCTATTGCAAGTTGGTGTTACTAAGCATATTGCTTGCTCTCTCTAGAAGAGTCTTGTTCATGTGTTCAACAACTCCATTTTGCTGAGGAGTATAGGCAGTGGTTTTATGCCTATCAATCCCAAAATCCTCCCAATAGTTCTCAAATTACATTGATGTAAATTCACCACCATTATCAGTTCTTAAACATTTAATGGATCTACTAGTGATTTTTTCTACCAAATCTCTAAACTACTTGAAAACAGTAAATACATCAGCCTTTCTTTTCAACATATAGATCCACACCTTCCTAGATAAATCATATATAAAATTAACAAAATATGATGATCCTCCATACGAAATAGTAGGGGATGGTCCCCAAACATTAGAATGAATATAATCAAGGATTCATTCACTGGTGTGTCTTCCGGTTTTAAATATCTGCCTATTCTGTTTTCCATAAATACAGTACTTACAGAAATCTAACTTTAAAGACTTTAGACTAGGAAGCAACTTGCGATCAGATAATACCTTCAATCCTCTTTCGCTCATATTTCCCAAATGTTGATGCCACAGTTAAACAAAATCATTTTTTTCTCATATATCGTTGTCGCATGATCTGACTTAGTTCTTCCTTCTAACAGAAATAGGTTTCCAACCTTCTTCACCTTCATGACCAGTAGGATTCCTTTGTAGAATTTTATAACTCCAACTTGAACAATACTCTTATATCCTCTAGTGCCTAAGACTCCCAAAGAAATTAGGTTATTCCTAAGCTCAGGTACATGTCTCACATCAGTTAGTATTTTAATAGTTCCATCAAACATCTTAATTCAAATGCTACCAATTCCCACAACTTTACATGATATATCATTTCCCATGTAAACAATTCCATCATCTATAGACTGGTAAGTAATAAACCAGTGTCTATGAAGACACATGTGATTTGAAGCACTAGAATCTAATAACCATTGGTGATCATGACGTGAACCAATACTAATTGATAAAACTTCATCAGACATACCTAAACCTGTTGTTGAACCTGTTTCAGTTGCATTTTCTTCCTTCGTCTCTTTTGGAGGGTCTTCTTTGGAGGCTTGTTGTCTCTTCCAACAATCATTCTTCAGGTGTCCAGATTTGCCACAAAACCAACACTTAAGCTTGCTCTTATTTCCCTTCGACTTTGACCGAGAGAAATCCCTCTGACCCTGTCTTCTTTCTTTAAGTTTTCCTCTGACCATCATCGCCTCAGATGTAGAGGTTTATGAATTGGATTTCTTCTGTGTTTCCCCAGACAGTAAAGCTCCAACAATAACATCAAACTCAATACTTTATGTTGTGCGGAAACTAATAGAGGTAACAAAATGATCCCATGACTCAGGAAAAGAACATAATAATGTAATCACCTTATCTTTAGATTCGAATTTCACTCCCATGCTAGTCAATTGGACTAAAAGAGTATTAAAAGCATTTAAATGATCATCTATTTGCGTACCTTCCTTCATGCGCAAACTATACAATTGTCTTTTTAGGAAGATCATATTCATCAAGGATTTTGTCATATACAAGCTTTCCATGTTTGTCCATAAACCGACTGTTGTCTTATCCTAAACAATGTTGAATAAAACATCATCAACCAAACACAGGTGTATGGAACTCAGTGCTCTTGCATCAATGCCATCCCATTCTTCATCTGAAATGGTCGTGGGTTTCTTTGCTTTTCCCAAAATCACCTTGTTGCATGAGCATATCTCCAAATCTTGAAATTGTTCTTGCCATTGAAATTCTCAATTTTGAATTTAGCACTCTGAGTTTTCACCATTAGCAGAAGGAAAAATTCCAATAAAACCACTCCTTATAATAACCAAGGCCCTTTGAAAAATAATGTGCAGGAATAATGGTATAAACTTTACAAGGTTTAATAAAAAAAGTTTAATAAAAATCCTTTTACCAACCTCACCTTTTATTTAAAAAATAAAAATCACCTTTTTAATTTACTTTATACATTTTACATACTATATTTAGTTCCAAATATAGTAAACCTTTTTAAAAAACATCCTCCATGTGACTTGACTTGTTCACGGTTTAAAAAAAAAAAGGAAATTCAATTTTGAAAAAATCCAAAATTCTTCATACCTTAACTTTTTTTAAAAACCATACGAATATTTTCTTGGGAGATCGGCACTCCTAGGAGTATTGGAAGGGAGATTTAGCTTAAACAATTATCTCTCCTTGAGTGTGGATGGGGGAGCGCTAGCGCTCCTAGACTATGTATGGGGGAGCACCGACGCTCTGTGGTGCATGATACGGGTGCGCGTAGTTCACGAAATTTTCAATTTCATAAGTGTGAGGGCATCAGCGTGCCTCTAACATTACATAGGGAGAGCTGATAACATTCTACTCAATTTTCACCTATGGAACCTACTCAATTCACCTTCTTGCACCACGCATCTCGTCTCACGGATCTCCAACGCAACTCTGATACTAATTGTTAGAATTTCAAATGTGGAAAACACAATTCACATATCATAATCAACAATCACACATATAAGAAACACAGAGATTTCATGTGGTTCACCTAAACATTGGGCTACACCCACCAAGCATAGATATCGGTTGTCTTATTATTCAAATCATGGAGATTACAGCAGACTTGCAAGCTCTCTCATATCCTCCCCTCACATCTCTTATCTGCCTCTACGGGCTTACATGAATTTATATTAATTTACACAAGAAAATGAATATTAAATGCATCCCTATCCATACTCTAACTTGGTCTATTTAGTTTCAACCAACGCAGAATAATAGGATCCAAATCTATTCATGGGGGAATTCGTTGTCACCAAATCCCAACATCTTGGTACCAATATTCAGGTATTGATCACTTGAATGAGAGTGGGTGACAGAAAGTTGTTAATATTGTGGTCAACAAAAGAAAAATTGGATTTAGTAGTCTCTATGTGCATAAAATCCCAATGAAAAATCAATCTGGAGCTAGAAAAGACATACGCTACTTCTTGTGCACTAAAATCCAATGGACGTACATCGGTTTGTCAACACAATTCCTTTGGCACTCTGATGAAACGTGGTTACCATTTTTTTCAGTGTAAATGTGTCGTATAATCCGACGAGCATATTATCGTCGGATATCTGACACTGGGTCGTCAGTTATACCGACGACCCTAACGACCAAACCTCATCAAAATCAGCCATTACTTCCTACACATATGCGTCAGAATTTTGACATAACGACACGTCAAATATTTTACATCCAAACAGAATATCCAATGGTGGTGCCATAGCTCTCACGACTATGTATGTCGGAGATTTTGTAGGATATCTGACGAACATGTATATGGAATATCTGCCATCTAAACAACATATCAGATGGAGATGCCATGCCTTCTATGGATATGTCTTTCGGACAGTTCATTGTATATCTGACTAACAGTTATGTTGAATATCCATCATCCAAATAGCATATCCGACAGAGGTTCCATACCTATGACGAATATGTTTGTTGAATAGTTCGTCGGATATCTGACGAAACTGTATATATTAAAAAACAATAATGAGATTAATGGATTATAACTTTTGTGTGTCCATTGACTAGTGCCAAGGAGAGAAATTTTTTATAGCTTATGCTATTGATTTTGATCTTTATTCTGACCAGTATATATAGACAGACTAGCCAACCACAAGACAAGGAGAGTCTCTAGGAAAAACACCATAATTTTAAAAATATATATAAATGTCCAACGAAAGACTACCTAAATCAAACAAACAAAATTTGACTTGTGATTAATTAAATAGAAACATAACAATTAGAAGAAGAAATCTTCCATTTACTTTTCTCAAACTAGTTGGGGCAAGATAACATGTGATCAATGCAATATTAACAATGTTTTATGTGAGCATCACAAAAACAATATAATTTGTGTATCATAGTTTTACATGGTAAGTAAATCATATACATATTCTACTTCGAAAGAAATAAACCTCAATTACATTGAAAAAATACACATAAAATCTAAGAGAGATTATTCTTCTAAACAAATTAGTATTGCCATTGAATGCCAACTTACATTGATAATGATATAATGTTTTGAAAATGTGAAAAAGAAGATATAAAGAAAAGATAACAATTCTTACTAGAGTTTTTTGGTATGTATGGATATGATATTGAGGCCAATAGACTTTGTATAGAGTCTCAATAACTGCAAAAATAGTTAATTGATCATAATTCATTGTACGTGCACACAATAAAAAAACACATAAAAGTCATGTTTGCACACACTTGAATATTTTAAAAGAATATTACCATTTCATATTGATATTTCACATGTATTTGACACTTCATATCTTGTAGGGAAGAAAAATTAATGTCAAAATATTAGTCACCATGAGCACAATCAGAAACTAATGAGAATCTATTGTCACTTAAACTTGCAATCTAACAATGAACTCTTTTGAAACAATGAAGTAAAGTTTTCAATGTTTGAAAAAACTCTTTTGAAGAAATGAAGTAAAGTTGTCAATGTTTGAAAAGACTAGATTTCAACCTTCTTTTCCATAATTTAGTAGCCTCAATTCTCCTTCAATAGAAAATTCTCCCCCAACTCCCTAAAGGAAATATAGACGTATCAATAAAAGTTTGAAAGTGGCACAATATTTGATTTTTTGCTAATTAAAAGAGTGGAAAGTTTTAACTTGACAATAATCATCTCTGCATCATTTTCTTTCTCCCATTTTTCATAGATCTTAGCTAATTGGATTTCCTGGACATCATATTAGAGGAACTATTAAAGAAATTTGGGAAATATGTTCCTAGCCTAATTCCTTAACCATCAATTAGAGAGGAAAATTGATCATTGATTATCTTACCATTTTCCTATTAACAATATTCAATTTATTTGGGTTATTTAGCGTGATGACGCGTACATGAACTTTTTCTTTATCTAAGACAACCTTCTCGAATACCACACCTTTATTTAGTACAATTATCACCCAAAAAATCATCAACCAAACTAGAACCACTATTAATGCACAATTAAGTTATTTTAGTCATGGAAATATCATTTCCTAGAACTTGATAAAAAAACTAGAGTTCACTATCAAAATTATTATGGCATTATGTAGTAATTTAGTACCTCTTCTAATTCATATTTGAAGTTATTTGATTTTCGTGTTTAAAAAATAGTGAAACACAACCCTAAAAATATCCTAAGTATGATTCAAGATAATTAAAGAAATATAATTTTCTCAAGCAAATTGCAAACCACACAACTTATTTCATGCCCATATTACAAAAAGTGGAGCTCGAAGTGGTGCTTTTGTGCAACCTGTACCATGTGTAGTGTTCCACCAAAGGATCCCTTGTCAGCATATTATCTTACCCTAAAGACTATAGTGGACTTTGACATCAACACAACACAGGTTGAGTTTTTCATGAATATTGGGAAAGGAAAAGAAGATAACTTCCACGCCAAGCCCTAAAAGTCTCCCAATTTTACAATTTTCTAGCTATCCCTTTGGAAATCTTCGAACCAGAGAAAAATAAAGAGCCCAAGCAGGGAAACAATAGATGGGAGTCCCTAATGGTTGATATTGATCCTGTGGTGGATAGATGGAGGTGAACCCCTGATTAAAAATACCCCCCTCCTTATGTGGGCATGATTCTAAAAGCTACTTAATATGACATCTCACGTTTGTTGACTGGGATGTTTACTGTGTTTACTTGTATTTATCTTCCTTGGGAGTTAAGACACTTAAATACTCTTTGTTTTTGTTTTTTTCCATTCATGGTAAAGTTCCATTGACTAGGTTTTTTTTCCTATCAACCTCAGCTTGTGGTGGTTGTTATCACAATTGTTTTTTGTATAAAATGCATGGGTCATTTTTCTGTATTACTAGAAAGAAGAAGCATTTTATCAACAAACAAAAAACAAGGAATGAGTGTATATATGTTTGATAATGTTAGTGAATTTGTAATAGTTGGGAGATATTAAGGCACACATTGATTTTCCAAAAAAAAAAAAGACAAAGTTGGTATTGGAATTTAAAGTAAACAAAATTTTCTAGATCAAACTTTCGCAAAAATGATCTTGAAGACATGGTTAGTTATCCTAAAGACAAAGAAAAATGAATCAAATGTCAAGAGATTTAGAAATTGGTTGGATCTCTTTTTTTAAGGGGACATTGGAGGACCATCAATTTGTAGTTGTCATTAATAAACTGATTCAAAAAAAAAAAAAAATTGCATGGGAGGTTATCCTACTGTTGTTAACACAGAAAATACATATACAAAATTTTGTTTAACTTTGTCCTATTTTCTAATTACAACTATAACAGTTAATTAAAAAAATGAAATCCAATATAGAACTTGAAATACAACATAGAACCTGAAATAGAGCCAATTTACCAGCAGAGTGTGTTCAGGTTGTTCCATGTCCAATCTTCTCCATTAAGTTGTCCAATATTCATGAATTTTGTGCTTCCCATGTTTTCTAGTCTTGCATTGGTTGTTTTTCATAGGCTCTGAGACACGTAAAAAATAACCAAGGAAAGAATACAAAAACATGGGCAACAAAAACCTTGTCGGAAATGCGTTGTGGATCATGGAGGTGACCACCCTTCAAACCTTCATTTGTCAAATAAAATAATAGGTTAAATGATTGAATAATAACTAAACATCAATGAGCTTGTATTTGACAAAGATAATTAAACGTTATATGACTGAATAATAATTAAATATGTACTATTCTCTAGAAATACTAAATGGGAACACCTCATGAATGAGCTCCTCTTGGTTTTGAGAATGATTTATTCTCTAATAACCAGGGCCAACCACGTGAAGGTAGAATGTCGTTTGGTCCCCCCCCCCTCACATCACTCTCAATTCCCCATACCCAATCATGCATAACAAGTAGAAAAAAAATAATTAAAGGTTAAGAAATCAAGAAGGTACATACATACAGAACATATAAGGTCCACGCACAACTAGCACAACTTACATTTAGAGTAGGCACTATGGACTTCTAGTGTAGCTAGGTTTTCTTCTAGCTCGTGGTTCCTAATTCAATTGAAATCTTTGGTGTTTATTGGCATTTATGAGCTAGTTTTTATTTCCTTTTTGTAATGGTTGATTCCATCTAGAATCCAAAGGCCTCGTAGAAGAAAGAAATAAATGTCATCATTCAAAACAAACTGCATTGTATGTTTTTACTAGACAGTAATAAAAGTGTAGTTGAAAGAGGGCACCACAAAAAAAAAAAAAAAATTATTGACAAGAAAACCAAGTCAACAAGAGAGCTAGGATTAGATTTCAAATGTCTAATGAGAGTTAAGCCACATAAATATAAACTCAAGTTCAATGTAAAACGACACAAGCACACCATATTCACAAAAATAGTGTTTATATACAAGGAAAGATGCAAAAATACACATTGAATCCACCAATCGAATGATATGAATTAATGTATAATAACATACAATATTCCTTTCCATATAGTTTAAAAAAAAGTAGTTTTATTTCAAATTAAAAGAAATGGTATCAAATGGTGTAATTCCAATCAACTAAAAAACAATCCACCATCAAAACACAAGACACATAATGCATCAATCCATATCTTATTCCAAAAAACTAATATAGTCTATGCCATACAATAACTGATAAATCAACTGCCTCTACATAGGACATGATCACCTAGTTGTAGCAATAATAAGCATCCAGTCAATAAATATGAATAGGGATAGAAAACCCAATAAACAACTATAAAAGACCAAAAATGGCAATTGTGACAAACATAGTACACTTGATCCTCCATCATAGTACCTGAAATAGAGATAATTTCCCAACAGAGTGTGTCCAGGTTGTTCCATGTCTAATATTCGCCATTAAGTTGTTCCATGTCCAATCTTTGCCATTAATTTTTCCTATCTTCGTGAAGATTCATGTGTTGCCCATGTTTTCTAGTCTTGTCTTGGTTGCTTTTAGTAGGCTCCCAGACACGTCAAAAACAACTAAGGAAGGACTAGAAAAACATGGGCAACCGAAACCTTGTCGAAAATGTGTTTTGGATCGTGGAGGTGAGCACCCTTTAGACCTTCATTTTCCAAATAAAATAATAGGTTAAATAAATTAATAATAACTAAACACCAATCATCTTGTATTTGACAAAGAGAATTAAATGTTATATGACTGAATAATAATTAAATATGTACGATGCTCTAGAAATACTAAAGGGGAATACCTCATATCATATCTGAAAGAGGTCCTCTTGGTTTCAAGAATAATTTGTTCTCTAATCAAACCTTGCACATTCACCACTAATTCAGAGCATTGATGCACATAACAATGTTTTGTATGCATGCAACCCTTCAAATCATTTATGGGAATCAATAAATATGCACCAACAAAGAATCTGTAAGTGTAATAGGATGGACAAGTAATTTATACTACCTAGGCATGAAATGTTCATTTCCCATTAAATACGAAATGTTTAGAACCCACAATATTCACAATCAATTCTAGGCATACATTCATTTGCAAATCAAAGAGTAAAAATATATGTAAGGGTCTCAATAACTAGTAGGCGATCACTACCTCCTTCAATTCTATTTCTCATTCAAGATCACTATCCAACCATATAAAAAAAACATGCATAGGTTTGAACTCTAAATTACACATTTCCTCCATTCACCAAGCCATACAAACTGTTATTCAAGGCTTCAAATTATGGGTAACCTAAATCTTTGACAAAGTATCCCATGCATGCAAACATAATAACTTCATCATGGCATGCAACCAATGTTATCGAGAGCATAGTTCTGCCATGATTTTTTAAGTGAAACACAACCTATCATGTCCATAAACTAATATACTCCTAGTTGAATCAAAGGAAATAACTCATACCATGACTTCATGCCAAAAAAACCACAAAATTGATTAGGAGCAATGAGCTGCCAACATACTTCTCCATGGATAAATTGGTGTTTGCAAAGGTTGGGCAAGGACATATGAAGAGCGAGAAATTTGTGGGATTTTTCCCCAATATTGCAAGACTATGAACTTATTTGGGGTTTGACCCAAGAATGGTCAATGATAATGTGCCAAGGAGGGGATAGGTTCAATATTCAAAGCTTGACAACTTCACAATTATTAAGATAAACAAGTGTTTTGGCCAAGTGTAAATGTCGTAGAAAAACAACAATATGTAAAAATACTACTTGATGTCCAATTCTAGTATTCAAAGTAATCCTTGAGACAAGTGCATCCTCCATGGCTTGGTTGAGAACATCAATAATTTCACAGTTCCACAACTCTTCCTCAAGTAAGAGACCACTAAAATTGGAGGCTCGTGTTATTTATGAGAGCTAGGCTCTCTTTCGATGCTTGTAAACTGAAGAAAGAGAGATAAACTTGAGAAAACAACTTGAATCTTCACCCAAAATATATATATGTGTATGGTGTGCCCTAGATTGGCCTTGAGAGCATGGTAAATGTCTATAGAAGGAGCACAATTCCACCCTTAATAGATCCAGAGTGAAGTCTCAACAAAAGGTTGAATGAGGCAAGAATTAGGGTATGGGAATATGTGCAAAGGAGGCAAATTGACACCATTGTATCTACATGGAGAGCCACAATCCTTTCATGCCAATCCATGCAAACAAATGACATTAACTCCAAATTCAAATATGGTGTATGGAAAAGTGTTGGAGCACATTTGTGTCCCACTATTAATTACCAAACCATTTTGCAAATGCTAAATATCATATCCACATATTTTCCAAGTGCTTGAACCATGTCACAAATAATTTCCAAGAACATGAACTATGAAAACAAGTATTTTCCATGTAAGCAAACTCCCAAGTATTTTGAAAATATATGAACCACATTCCAAAATTACCAAGTATATAATTTCCACATCTATAGTTAGCACGAATACCATTTTGCTCTAGTTTGAGGTGAGTCTAGGACTCAAGATCGTATGTTTTATCCTACATTAAGTGTAAGTGTTGAAATAGCTTATACCTTAAATACTTTAAGAATTACAATGTAACTTTAAAATAGGCATTGGCACATTTTCTTGCACACTAACATTTTCATGTGTTTTTGCAACGTATCCATAGAAACCTTAAATAATCATCACAGTCATGAGTAATCATAAATGAAGCATGCCATAAAATTATCAACATTAAAACATCTTAGTATAATCACTATACAAGGCATAGATAAACTGAAGCATGAGAATTACACCTAAATTGATATCACTCAATGACTTTATCATCCCATCACTTAAGTGCACATTAGGAGGTGGACCCTATAGTAGACAAAGAGAATGGGAATTATACCTCTTTGGAGGAGCAAGATATTAAGGATAAGACATCACTTTTTCATCTATGTGAGTAGGAAGAACCAAAATCACAATATAAAACAACATGTCAATAATACAAATCATTTGCAATTAGAAATTAAATAACAACTCAAATACTTGGATATATGATGTTTGTCCTTGTATGATATTCATTTAATGTTTCTCCAATAAATCTCCTCTAGTAGGTGTTCTACTAATTTAACCAAGACTTAAAGAATCAGCAAAATAATAAAATAAATTAACAAACATTTTTACGACTAAATAATAATTAAAAAATACTTGAGTGCATGAATACCTGAATGAGCTCCTCTTGGTTTCGAGAATAATTTAATGGAGTAGTCTAATCTTGGAGAAAACCTCCCATAATTTGACGGAGCAGCAACGAAGTCAGCATTGACTTTGTTGTTGCTCTGTTGGATCGAGGGAGGTTTGCTCCAAGATTATCCAAATCCTAATTTATTCTCTATTGAAAATGGACAACCACATGAAGTTGGAAGCTCTTATGGACACCCCCCCACATCACTCTCAATTCCCTAGTACTCAATCTATCTACTAGGAAATAGTTGAAAGAAACACAATAAGATTCAAGCATACACACTAGAAAAACAACAAAATCATAAAGAAACATATGTGGTTTTGTGCATAAAGAAACATATAGCAATTATTCATTAGCATATGCCATTCATTCATTCATTCATTCATTAATCATAGACAAAAAATACTTCATCTCAATACATTTTGTCATAAAAAATATGTTTTCATAATATGGTACATGATGTTTCTAATTATATAACTAGTACAATCATTTCTTTTTCGAATTCTTTATTTTGGGAATGAATTCATAAATGATGTCATCGATTCATTTATCCCCTTCAGTTGTTCTAGCCTCTGCATGTCTTATTGACGACCTAGTCGTGTACTCACAATGTTGAGGTTTTTGCAAGGGGGGGACATGGATCATCAACTACAATAAGAAAGAAACGTTAAATTAACATTTTTTGTTATTATTATTACAAGTATTTCATTGATAAAAAGAGATTTAGAGTGTTCTTTACCTGCTTGAGTAACGAAGGCAAGTGAAGTAGTTTCGGATGTGAACATATGTTCCTCTTATTGTCTATCCTAATCCTCTACATGTTTTGGAGTTGAAATAAGAAAGTTTATAATTAATACACCATTTGCAATTAAATATTTGTAATTGTAATCCATACTACATTTTTTATAGCACATGAAATACCTCTAGTACCGAGATGCACACCACCTTCATTGGGTGGCACTCCACTGTCACTAGTTTGTGTTCCTCCAGTGGGTACACTTGTTTCTTCATTGGTTTCCTGATTAAAACAAACAAACACATTACTTTATGGCCAAAAATAATAATCAATAGATTCTACAAATAATAAATTATAAATAATGAGAATGTTTTCTTGGACCTTAGGAGAGAACATGTTGATGGCTAGGGTCTAAGGACCTGCATGCTCTCTCCCTTGCTACGCCCAAACATATTACCACTCAGAACCATGAATTTTCACTTCCACAACTGCGGACGATCCTGACATCGCAGAATGGGCTCAGAAGGGGGGGGGTGTGAAAACCCCCTCTTACAGAAATGTAACAGCCAATGAAATGGAAGAAACTTGAGCCCGATGGTCATCCTTTGAACCACTGTCACATCTTAGAGATCACTTGTTGTAAGATGAACAAGGATAAGGGGAAAAAATGGAAATTGAAGTTGAATTGTCACATCCAAAGGCATCTCACAACTGGGAACCAGGAAAATGTATCCCTCGGGCGCCGACTGCACCAAAATATGTGATAAAATACACCAGGTTTGGAGAACACACCCAGTTCATGAAGTATCATGCCCTGATCGGGAAATTATTAGGGTTATGACCCTCGGAGAAAGACCTCACGCGATGGATTAAAAACTGGTAGAAACTGAAAGGAGACTATGAGCTTTAACTAAGCTCGAAAGGTTTCTTCACAATAATCTTCTACATCTTGGAGGAAAAAGATTGGGTTTTTGAAAATGACCCCTACTTCTACAATTATGTCGAGCTTTATTTGAGGTTTTGGACAGATTTATTTTGCCCAAAAAAGGAAGACTTTGCATGTGCCCGAGTTTGGATCTGCCACTACTCCCTACCCCAGGAATTATGGCTTGAGGAAATATTAATGGGCATTGGAAATACATTGGGAAGATATGTAAAATCCTTATAAGCCACCAAGAAAATAAGATACGCATCCTATGCACACATCTATGTATACATGAACATCTCCAAATCCCTACCTGTTTCGGTCACTATAGAATATCAAGATGAGGAATGGATTCATACCATAGATTATGAACACATTCTCTTCAGATGCAGAAAATGTCACTAACATAGACATATCTTCATAGACTACCCCCTCAATGCTCTAGCCTGACCAACAGTAGAGGAGAAACAAAAAGACGGCTACACTCAAGTTTTGGGTGTGTAGGAAAATGCCTTCGAAAAAATACAATATGAATGGGAACTGGAAGATCCCTACCAACAACTCCTTTGATGCACTTAGAAACCTACCAGAGATAGAGGAAGTCGAAAACCCCCACAAATAAATATATCTAAGCAAAGACAAAGGCAAGGAAAATAAAACACTAGATTCAGTCTTAGAGAAAATCATAAGTCACGACTCCCCAACCCAAATGGCACCAGAAAAATACTCAGACGAAGGTGGAGACACCATAATCCATATGAATGGGAGAGAAATTGTGGAAATTGACCTCGACAAGCTCGAATATTCTTTCAACAGGAAGGAATTTCAAACCATACTAGTGGAGAAGCTTAGAAATTTTCACAAGGTATTTATCGACTCCACAGTAGATGACACTTCCCGAACATGAATCCACCTGGATCTGATCCAGACCCCAAACGAAACCAGAAAGAGGGAAAATGACGTGGGTGTAAGACGGCTCATCAATTGATCAAAGAGGTTAGAAACTTTATGATTAACTCAAGCCAAATGCAGCACCTTACTAAAGGCTTTCCTCCCCCCCCCCCCCAA
>ML803035.1:132666-149646 GCA_009831015.1 Picea engelmannii
CCTCATGATGAATATCATCACATGGAACATCAAAGGCCTAAATGGAAGATCCAAACAAAGGATTCTTTCAAATTGCATCAAGGCAGACGATCCAAACAACTTTCTACTACAGGAAACCAAATGTGCAGGGGAAATGGTAGAGGAACTATTCAAAAGTTGATGGTGTCATTGTAACTTCATATACACAAACTCCAAAGGGGATGCAAGGGGTTTATCCATCCTCTGGAACCCAGCCTCGGTCATCCTGGAACCATCCTTTTCAACAGTGGGCACACTTACAGCACACTACCATGACATTGGATCCAGCAAAGAAGGAGTCATCACAAATGCATATGGTCCTCATATTATCCAGGAGAAAGACCACTTCCTAGATAACCTCACCTATATAGAATATCTAATAGGTCAAGAGCAATGGATATTAGGAGGTGATTTTAACATCATCCTTACCCTAGAAGAGAAAATCGGTGGCTTCAAACGATTGGATCAAGACAACACCAAGTTCAACAATCTCATAGATAGTCTCAAACTAATTGACATTAAGACCAAGAATGGCTCCTTCACCTAGTCCAATAAGTGTGTGTGTTCCCAACACATATCCTGCCACATATCCTATATATTGGATCATTTCCTAATATCGGAAACCCTAATGCTTGAGGGAACCTTGATCGAAGCAACCATTCTTCCAAAATTGGGCTCAAATCACTGACCAATCTAGTTGTGAATGGATACGATAGACACCCCCAAACAAAAACCCTTTCACTTTGAGAAATTTTGGATAAATCACCCAGTATTTTCAGATCTCTCCCGTACCTGGTGGGCTAATGTAGAAATCACACATGGCACAAGGATGTACAGATTCCAACAACGCCTAAAAAAATTCAAGCAGGAGCTTCGGGAATGGAACAATAATGTCTTTGGTAATATATTACAAGTGCAGAAGGCCCTAGAACAATGACTAGAGGATATTCAGCAAGAATACATCTTATATGTATATTTAGATACCCTTATATAGGAGGAGGCTTGCCTAAAGTAGGAACTTGCAGACCGACACAAGCAGGAGGAGATCCTTTGGAAATATAAGTCTCAAGTACATTGATTAAAGGAAGGAGAAAAGAACACTAAGTTATTTCATCAATCCATGATCCACAGATGATACATCAACCGCATCATAAATCTAGAGGTTGCCAAGGTAACACAATTCTGGATCATGAAGAAATTAAAACAGAATTAGTTAATTATTACAAAGAGATTCTTTCAGAACCTCCAATTGACAGAATGCTTGCCATCAATCAAGTAACCCAACATATTCCATCCCTAATCACTCTAGAGCATAATGAATCCTTAATGATAATGATCATGTAGGAGGAAGTCGATCAGGCGGTCAAGGAAATGCCCCCAGGAAACTCCCTTGGGCCAGATAGTTTCACCACAGAATTCTTCCACCACTGTTGGTCGACGATACGAGAAGAGGTTTGGAAACTCATGGAGCAATCCCACACTTTAGGACAAGTTCTCTCATCCCTCAATGCCACCTTTCTCACCCTCATCCCCAAAGAGGAACGAGTCACAAACCTAAAGAAGTTTAGACCGATAGCGCTTTGCAATGTCATCTACAAGATCATCACAAAGGTAACTTCTCTATGACTCAATCCCATCCTTCCTTTCATCATCTCAAAGGGACAGTCTAGATATGTGGAGGGAAGAAAAATCATGGACAATGTAACCTTGGTTCATGAGGTGATTCACTCTCTAAATACCACTTGCATCCCAGGTATGCTCATAAATATCAACCTCTCTAAATCTTTTGATCGACTTAGTTGGTAGTACATGCATTCTCTTCTTTCAGATTTTGGGTTTAGCAAAGATTCAATAGCTTGGATCATGAATCTCAACTCCTCAAAATTCTTCTCCATATTAGTCGATGGTGTCCCCTCCTGACCTCCCCCCTCGAGGCATTCATCAAGGTGATCCACTATCCCCTTTCCTCTTTGTAATCATGGCAACATTTTTTGGGTGATACATGTCAGCCTCGATCTTCAATGCTTCCCTCCAAGGGCTCCCTATCCATGGAATTCAGCCTGTCGCCTCCCATAGCCAATGTTTTGATGATACGATTCTTATGAACACCCCCACAGCCTGGGAAGTCGTTAAACTCCAAGTGATCCTCAATGACTTTAGTGAAGCCTCAGGTACTACTTTTAATTTGGAAAAATCCCAAATCTACTTCTTCAACACTCCTCATGTAGTCCAATAACGCATCTCCCACCTCCTAGGCATACCAAGAATCTCCCTTCCATCCAACTACCTGGGCCTCCCCCTGTCAGACACGGCTACACAAAATATCTCCTGGGACTCCCTTATTCTATCAATTTCCAACTGCCTCAGCTCTTGGACCTTCATATCTCTAAATCTCCCTGCTAGGATTATCCTCTTAAAGGTAGTGCTTCAATCTATTCTAGCTTACATGTTATTAGCTCTAGCAGCACCACAAACTATCATCAAAAGAATTAGAAAACTTCATCAGAATTTCCTTTAGCATGGTCATGAACAAGGGAAAAAATGGGCCCTTGTCAGCTAGGAAAAAAATTGTAGACCAACTTCCTTGGGAGGATTGGGTCTCCAAGACCTAGGAACGATCAACAATATCATGGGAGCGAAAATATGGTGGCGTTGGCTCAAGTACCCAATGGAAATTTGGGTGCGACTCTGGAGGTAGAAATATACCCCCCAACTTCTGCATGAACATCTCATTCGGCTTGATGATCAGATCCATGGATCCAATATTTGGAATGTAGCTTGGAGAAACCACCCACTCATCCAAACTCATGCATTTTGGCAAGTGTGAAATGGACACCATGATTGATTCTAGAAGATTTCTTAGAAGCAATTACCTCTATTGCAAACAATGGAAAATTGACGCCCTTATAAATACTATATACAAGGGTTGGAGAATCTCAAAGTGGTTGACCTCTGGCTTAATTTCCCTCATCAACCCCCTTGGTGTAGCTAGAAAATGCTTCCACAAGATCTCAACCTTCCAGTGGATCTTGATCTGCAACCATGGGAAACAAAAGTAGGGAAAATAAATATCTACATTAGTGAAGAGATGGACATTCTTTGTTGGGGGTTTACCCCCTTAGGAATGTTCACAATCAAAGAATCCTACCATCTCCAGGAAAATTTTCACAATCAGTCGAAAGAGCATATATGGCACATAATCTAGAAAACCAAACTCTAGCCAAAGGTTTCCACCTTTCTTTGTCTCTTGGCTCAAAATCACATCCTAACCTGGGACAACCTCAAGAAGCATGGATTTATTGGACCCTCAATTTGATACCTATTCCAACAACAGGAAGAAAAATGTAACACATATTTAATCAATGACCCAACAGTAATATGATCTGGGATCAAGCTTCTCTAATCACAAGGAAAACTAAAAGAGACAGGATAAGTATCATCAACACTATTAGGGACTAGGGCTCTAAGGTGTTCAAAATCCCACTACTGAACAAGATTTGGAAACTCCTATCAGGATTTATAGTGTGGCATCTATGGAAAGAAAGAAACTGACGCATCTTCCATTCCCAAGCCTCCACCCCCTCAATTCTCTGGTCAAGTATATTTGAGAGCATACAGGAAACTATCCACGCTCAGTCCTAGACCCAGGATGACCTTCCCACTAAACCTCTTGAATCCCTTATATTTTCCTCCTGGAAGTTGATAACTCCCAAAGAACCTTTTACTATCACAACTCCCCCAAATCCCACCTCCCAAATCCCTTCCACCTGGAGTTGTCCACCCCCTAGTTTTTGGAAGCTAAACTTTGATGGTGCCTCAAAAGGAAACCATGGCCTAGCAATGTTTGGAGTGGTCATTAGAGATAGCATAGGGAAAATATGCCACCTTATGGTGGGATATTTTGGCCATGATATAGTGAATCTTTGGGGTCTCATCAGGGGCATTCAACTGGCCTTAGATATTAACTTAACTCGCCTCATAATTGAAGGAGATTCAAAAATAATATCTCGTTGGTAGCCAAAATCATAAACGAGACTGATCCAAATAAAATTTCTCTAAGTTGGCACCTTTTGGGACATTTCTCTTACTTATAAGCCTTTATGCGTCCTTCCCTCACTCTCATCACTTCTCACATAAGATGTGAAGCCAACAAAGTTGTTGATAAATTATCTAGTGAAGGCATTTCTACACAAGTAGGGATCCTCATTCTCAATTCCCAATATCATCTCGACTCGCAGTTGTTAACCCTTTGCAAAAAGATAGCTCTTCATGATTTCCTCCCCCGAATGGGGTGACACCTACCAAGCACTTGATACATGGCACTCTGGTGTTGAGTACAGTTAAATACCCTCACCTCCAGCCTCCCCCTCTGTCATTCCACTATGACTAACATTCAATACAGTAAGGAGTTAGTGTGTTGGGATAGTCAGGAGATTTTAATGGCGCACCATGCTTGTCCCTCTTAAACTGGTGTTAGCACTCTGTAAATTTTTTCTGGCTGATAGAAAAACGACAGAGGTAACTATTTCAACCTAATTTAGAGTTGAGGCACTAGCCTGCTCAACTCAGAAATGGATCTCTCGTGTCACTAGATACTTCTTTGGAAATCGGTGGCTAGATTTGGTTTTTTGCCGGGGTTTAAATAAATTTGTTGGCAATGAAGTGGAGGAACACTCAGGGCTATGAAGTCAAAATTATGAAAATGAATGAAAAAAATGATCACCCGGTAGAACTCTCCAGAGGATAAAGGTTAAATGAGGTGATGAATATAAGTTATATATAAATTTAAGTAGAGTGTAGGAATATAGGGAAAAAAAATAACTGCATCAGAGAATTACCGAAATGAATTCTGAATTCGTTAAGAATAAAATTGCACAGTTTAAATTTCTTAAGCTGAGAGCATCACAGGATGAATTCTGAGCTTTTAACTATCCAATTTAAATAGAAGAAAATGTAAATGGAATAAAATATCACATGAAATACATAGAATGAAGGAAGACAAAACTCATATCGTCACCATTAGAATATTTTCATAGATACTTTGAAAGCTTCTGCATATATATTCAATTCAGCTTCAGAAAGTTACAATAGAGTTCACAGTAACCAAAAGGTTCCCTTGCACTTCTGCCAACATTAATTCATTCAAATATTCTAGTATTTATACAATTCGATTACAATGGTTGAAACTGAAGCGTTTCAAATTCTAAAACAATTTCAACTAATAGTTTTGGTATATGAACCGATTTACAATGATTAACAAAAACGCTTCAAAATTAGGGACAATTTTTATGACTGTTCGGCTTCCTCCGCGTCGTCTGTCTCACTCTGATTTTCTACCGAATCTACAAATTTGATGACAGCTAGAGATCATTTACTGGTTTCAAGGAGATTGCATTTTGTCTTACCCAGCCGCACGATTTCCTTCCATTATGAGTCGGGGTGAATTTCGTAATCCATCATCTCTTTGATCAAAATCTCTAGGTCAATGCACGTGGCGTAAGACATAGTCGACAAGATGACCTTCATTGTTTTAAATTTATTCAAAATTTCAAAATATGTAGCCAAATATTCTACCAGACTTGGGCCTTTCAAACTTTCCTCTATAGCTTCAAATTTGGAATGGTCCATCCTGCATTGAATGAGGAGAGAATTGTAGTCTTCTTGATTGTAAAATGAACCTTTGCCATCCCAAAATGTTGGGAGGCCCTTGATGAACAACTATTCAAATGTATCTTTAAACTCATGTATATTGTGCTCCATTTGTATAGCTTTGTTCTAGACTGATTTGAGCAGGTTATGCTTGGGGATGATCCTTCTGGCCCAAATGATCAACGTAGTTCTTTCCTTTACCCCAATAGTTTGAAGATCAGTAGTGGGCACAAAATTTAGTAAATCAATATCATTTTGGGCCCATTTTGAGGGCTTCTTGGCTAATACTTCATTAACAATAGTACACCTGCTCCGAGCTGTGGAAGCCACATTGTCTTTGTCATTTATAAAGTTCAGATAAACCCTGAATTTAGTAGCCTCTGCAACAATAGCATACCAGATCACATGTTTATCTCCTTGCAACAGTGTTTTAACCTTTAATCTTGTTTTCAGCTTGCTTACCCTCTCTTGCAAATCTCGATTTTCTCTTTGGAGTGGATCCATCTTCTCATCCTTCACTTTCATCTCTTGTTTCAACTTTTCTATGACCTCTTTGAGGCCCTTGATTTCCCTTGTTTTTAAGATTACCTGGGACATAGCTTGAACCAACCCCTCAGTGCTTGATCCAGCCTCTACATTGGCAGGTATGATGACATCTATATTTGATGTTGCTACCTGTTCTTGTGACCAATTCTCTTTCTCTTTTTCTAACTACAACACTTTAGCTTTGTAATTGAGTGCTTCTTGTCTGAATGTTTCCTTCTCTTGTTCCAAAGAAGCTATCTTTATTGTCTGTTGATGATATGTAGGGGACATTTTCATCTTTTTATTTAGGCTTTGGATCATATTATCTTTCTCATCTAGAGAAGCCTTTACCCCTTGAGGGCCTTCAAGTTCTAACCTTTTGACCTGTGTCAGCCAGGATTTGTTGGATGCCTACTCTTGTTCCAATTGTCCATCTAGTTTGAGTGCATGTGTTGTCAGTCTTGAAACTTTCAGACTTAAACTTAGTTAGTCTGAATACAACATGTCGCTAGCATTCCTGTGAAACTTTACTTTGTCTAGGGCACCAATATTCTCATAGTGCATCTTGATTTTGACACTTTATCATCATCTTCTATTGCTATATTAAACATCTTTCTTTCTACATCTCTAAGTGAAACCAGGGACATATTGTGCTGGGAGAGATTCTCTACTTCGGGAAATAGGTCTCTTATCTCATTGTTGGCCATACTTCCTTTTACATCATACTAGTTCATCAAGTCTTCTTTGGACTGATATACTGCCCCAGGTGTCTTTCTAAATATGTGTTTCTTGTTGTTGAAAACCCTTGTGATACTTTCACTTTGTGGCATGCTTCCTGTACCAGCTTCTTCATTCTTGGTTGCACCTTCCACCATCTCCATGTTCATTTTTCCTTTGGGCTCTTCCTCTTCCAAGTCAACTACTTGAGAAGGTGGTGTAATTTTCCTTTTCTTTGGAGTATCTTGTTGACTATTGACACCCAGGGCCTCTGAACTATTTCTCTTCTTATAGACACCCATTTTAGGATATTTGACAACCAACCTAGGGGAAGGTTTATATGTTGGGATCTGTTGAGGGGCTGGCTCTATTTGTTTTGTCTGATCATGCTGCAAAGTGACCTCCATATCTACACAGGCTTCTAGATTGGCCATCTTATCGAATCCTTCAACATGCTCGTGTTCATAGGGGCCTTGTCTGCTTGCCAATATTCTCTTTGATATGATATGGTGTGGATCATATTTTCTCCCTTGCAGCTGTGTGAAACCAAATTCACTAAGTTTGGATTGGATCTGAATCAAATAGGATTTGTTCTTCACCACAAAGGGTCCTACTATGAAAGGAAATTTTAAGTTAGAAGCCTTGTGTGCCTTCAGAAAATGCTCTATTTCTGAAATGATCCTTTGTCTGATGAACTCTAAGGAAAAAATTCTGGGAGTCAAAAAAACTAGTAAAAGATAAGGTCCTTCTTGATATCCATACACCCATATCACAGTAGATTGTATGAATAATATCTAATCTCCCACTCTACTCTTTGGATTTGGTTGTTAAAAACTTTTCATTTCTTCCAGAACCCTTGGCAAGTCTGAGCCGAAGATAAGACTGTACACCCTGGACATGATCTTATTGATGAAAATAAGCATGGTGATCCTTTTACATTCAGTTGAAATGAATCTAGTCTTAGGAAATTCAGTTTTGTTAGATTCCAGGAACATTCTCATCAAGTGTGTGTAGTATCTGAAGTGTCTTATTGAATTGAAGTTTACCAATTGTTGATGCATATTATCAGCTATGAATTTGTCAAAATTGACACAGACCGAATCACCAGACCCTGACATAAAGAAGGTCAACTGGAAACCTAACATGACTTCTACCACAAACTTGTCATTATCCAACCCTAAAATTTGACTAAGCAGAGAACAAGCCCACTGGAATTCGATGACCATGATGCTTACACTGGCAAGCAACGACAAAATCTCGGAATGGTGTTCAAGTTTGACAATGGTTTGCAGAAATAGGGTTTTTACTTCTAATGGGCATTCTCTATAAATTTTGATCATTTTCTCTTCCTCGAAGGAATCTGACATTGTGGGGGAGGACTCTGGTATACTAAGGGTGTGCCAAAGAGACATACTATTTATTTCACATAAAACCTCTAACCCTAATTTATTCAAAATGACTCTTTATTCCTGAGAATATCGCTCCGCGCACTAGCTTACAAATTCAGGGAAAGGAAAGACTACTTCTACGATGTAAGGGGTAATGGAGGCTTGAGCCGTTTCAAGGAAAGGTATGCACGCTCCAACATTGTATAATAAATTCAATCTGGACACAGAAACAGACGAGACTGTTATCTCTGTGTCGAGGATTGGAGAAATCACTCTTAGGTAAACTTATTTTCTCCCCGATGTACCTCTAGAGGTGCCACGCATCCATGAACAAAACCATAGTAGTTTTCCTCGGCCTGCCTTCAAACGATTAATCCTTGTGCTACTTCAATCACCGTATGAGTTTTAGCCATTGATATGGATCGCTCTAAGATCTACGACCCACTGTTCCCCAACAACTTTTGATATCGGGGATTGGAGAAAGTGGTCTTAGGTAAACTTCTTTTTGCCCCAATGTATCTCTAGAGGTGCCACACATCCTCAAATGAAACCATGGTAGTTTTTCCCGACCCACATTTATGAAATTATGTTACACACTGCTTCATTCCCCGATATGTCTCTCAGTTGTGGATCCGATCTACTTTCAAATTGACAGTCATGATAATCCCGCCTTTCACTCCTCCTCTATATTTGTCTGCATGCCACCATATAAGACGTTATCCTCCAAACTATCGCACTTCCAAAGTGATGTGGCTTTTCGCTAAAACTTTGAAACTCGGATCCTAATCTGAAAATTTTTATGATGATAACAATTGGTATGATGTAGCAAGGCAACATCACCTCAGCATTCATGGCACCCCAAACTGCTATTTTTCTTATCATCATATAGGTAATCTCTTAGTGTGGTTATTACCTCTTGTGTTTTCCTTTGGATCTACATTTTCCACCTCTAATATTCATCTAAGGGAGTCAAATATCTATTAACTTTCTTTCCCATGCATCCATCTTCTTCTTCAATTCCTCCCCCAGTGGTTTTGAATCCATGCTTTGTGAGAGAGGAAAGCCCAAATGAAGGCCGGTCTACTACAGTATAGTAAGTTGGCACCGACACATAGGTCTTCCCTCTCTTTCTCCCAATCCTAGTAGCATCTATGCTAGCCATCCTTATTCTGACCAAAGCTGGTGTGATGATGCCCATCCTACGCCCTAATTGCCCAACCCTGAGCTAAATTATGGTGGTTGTATAGTGGAGGAGGATATTCCTCCTAATTGGGAGGAGTACATCATGGAGTAGATGACACAAACCAACATTTCCCTCCCTTTGAATTATCATGATATTTCTATGGGCAGTTGTGTGGTGGAGGAGGAAATCCCTCCACAGAAGCAAGATGACTTCATGCAAGGAGCATCTCCCAATATCAGGGGACCGCACAATGAGTCCACCGGGATTGATTGGGATGCATGTTGTGCTGAGGAGGAGACCCATCTGAAGCAACATATGGGTGAGACATCCCATCTAACCTTGGCAAGCCACGCTTTTCCCAGTCCTTGCAGGCTTATGGAGGACCATTTAAATCTGATCTTTGAGATGAGACAAGATATGGCTGACCAGCTTCACAGCCAGTGCTTTCTCAGAAGATGTCTGGATATGTTGTTTGATTCCATATCAAGCAATCCTACAAAGAGTCACTTCCCAACATGCTTCCAGTCATTTTCCTACACCATTCACCATGATGGAGTTTTGATTTCGCCTCAAATTTAGTTTCTTTACTATTATGTTATCGGTCTTAGTTAGGATGCATTTACAGTCAAATTACGTTGTAGATAGACTTTGGTATATTGACTTGCCTACGAACATTGCAGGCCACCTTTTCTGGTCTCCATACATGTGGCAGAACAAGTGGTGGGTTTTGATGTATGTTTGGACATGTATCAATTTTTTGTCATTTTAAGGTAATACAAACTTTTTTATTTACAAAAAAAGGAAAAATTATAAATAATCTTCATTGATTTGATTTACCTATGTGTAGGTTTGAGTGTCGGAAGGTTGTGTTTCCACCAAGATTTTTTTGCATTCAATCACATCTTCATAATTGTGCTTGAAAGCGAGATTGAGGTCTTCCTTTGTTGGATCTTGTTTGAACTCCAAGCCCTGCAATTTTGCATCAGAACAAGAATTTGCTTCTTTTGTGCAATTAAATTAAAATTGTTAACAACATATTATTTGGATGCAATTGATTTTTTTATACTTACAAGTCGTACACCCAGTTTCGAGGAACCACCCATGCCAATTTTTTGTTGTGGCCCATGTTTTTCTATTATGGCCTTGGTGGCTTTGGATGTGTCTGGGAGCCTGTATTGAAAAGTTTCAAATACATGATTAGTTGTCGCAATGATGATAAAGAATCATAATTACATTATTAGAAGTGTCACATACCTTCCTAATCTGGGTGGTGTCTTTCCTTATTTTTAAATCATTTTCTCCTTTGCATATTCTTGTAGGGCCTTCCACTCCCTCTCAAAAATCATTGGAGCATGCTCATTGTTACACACTTAAATTTTTCACTTAAGTATCATAAGTGTCGTATGCACCTTATCAAGTGTTGTATGCACCTTACTAAGTGTCACATGCACTTTATCAAGTGTTGTATGCACCTTAATAAGTGTTGCATGCACTTTATCAAGTGTCATGTTCACCTTAATAAGTGTTGCATGCACTTTATCAAGTGTCGTATGCACCTTACTAAGTGTCACATGCACTTTATTAAGTATTGCATGAACTTTATTAAGTTTTGTAACTTTATTACCATGTGAGAACATTTTTAATAATCCTTAGTCATTGTGGAGGAGAAAAAATCATCATGAGAAGGTCGAAACAATGCCTTTTACCTTGATATTTTGACCATTTTTGAAGGTCAATTCTCCCCTTCCCATGTATAGGGAGCGTTAAAAAAATTTCAACGCTCCCCTACCCATGTATACAGAGCATTTTCAATTCTCTATGCTCAGAGTTAGAGGAGTGTTGAAGTGGTTAGAGGGAGTTATGTCTATCCCACCTTATTCTAAGGGTTAGTTCCGAGAATATGAAGTCAAGGATTCGAATCATATCTCATGGCTCCATATTAGGTAAACTCAATCCCAACTTATGGGGATAAATCATCAACCATTTCCTAAATTAATTCATGATGGTTAAGCCTCCAAACTCTTATATAATGGGTGCATTCCAAGGTGAAAAGGAAGGAGAATCCATGAGAGCATCATAATTATGATCTTGAGACATTCAGGAGAAGGATGGATAGGAGAGCTTGGAGGAGTTGTTGCAACGTCAATGTTGTATTGTAAGTGCTTCACTATGGCTTTATATTAATACATAACTTGGCATATTTCCTTCATCTTTTGTGTCATTTGTTACATGCATGCCTATTGTTGTTAAAGTCATCATAGATAGATTTATTGTCACCTAAAAATATAGAGAAAAAGAAAGGAGAGTTCTATTTGTTCATTGCAGGTCATATCTTACGCCTAAAGCTTAGTAAACAAGTTCAAAGGCTGGAGCAGCAAGGAAAACCATCATAAAAAGGTATGACATCTCTTTCCTCTTACTTTGATTGTTGAAGTAGGTCTAAAGGGAAGTTAGTTTCCATTTTTTTTCTTCTTTCTTTGTATCAAAGAAGGGGTCTTGATCCAAAGGGGGGTTTCACCTGTTCATAGGGGTGACTTTACCAAAACACTCATACTTAGGGCTATTTTACAGATGAACCCTATATTGGTCCCGTGGATATTTTAAATATGCGCTTTCTTTTGAGGAGACTCTATATTTTTTGAAGGAACCCTCACCGAACAGGCCAACCAACTTGTTAATGAGTTCATCTTTTAACTTGGAAATTTGGGAATTCCACCTTGTTTGTATGGTGGGCCCAAAGATATCCAAGGTTAAGTCATTCATGTTGAAACACACACTGACACTGAGAGGGGGGGTGAATTAGTGTCTGGAAATTTTGACTTCTTTTCCCACTTTCATAGATTAACTGAATTAACTAAATAAGATCTATGAAGCTCAATTAATTATTCACAAACATGTGTAACACAAACTGTATGAAGTAGATCAAATATCTTTCTTTTATTTATTTAACTGGAATGAATAAAAATAAAACCAATCCTTTAATATCCTCAACTTCAACTGAATATGAGAGATCCAACTCTTGAATACAAGACCCTTCTTGTAGTTCTCATATCCAACTAAGAAATTAGGAATACAACCCTCATAACAAGACCTAGCTTGTTGATCTCAGATCCAACTAAGATGTGAGGAATCCAATCCTCATAACACAACTCAGCTTGTAAACATGAACCAACCTGATAGAATGAACTTCCATTCAATCCATTATATATATACATATAATCCACTAAGACACGCTTCTTTCACAATACCTTTTGATTTATATAGTATTCCAAAGGTATGACATTGAACCACTGTGTATTTTAATAATGAACCATTGCACCCTTTCATTTAATTAATTCTAAGTATTTTGTCATTAAGCCTTTTATTTATTTATTCATAATTCTCATGATTTAACTCTTCTTTAATCATGATTGTGTATTGATTCACTAGTCTACAGATCTCAAATTGTTGTGAATTCGGGTCTTAATCAATAGGTTATACCTTCAATCCAAAATTCCTGTGACCGTGGGCTCAAAACCACGGGATTATCCATTTCAAACGTTGTTTTGTTTAGCACTTTTCTTCTTCCTCCCCTATTCTTCTAGATGGGATCATATCCAAATGTCGGAGGGATTTATTTACTTCTAGTACATTTAGCTTATTTTACTTATCACGTGATCGGTGTTGTAACTAGGTTCTTTGGTACTTTGTCCTTCGGGACTTCCAACCTTTGCAATCTTTCAAACCTCCTGAAGTAATTTTTGCCAAATTGTGTATATTGTATTCACTAGTAGATTGTACGTTCAATATTTGATCTTTTGTGGATAGACGATCCTGGCTTATCTAGAGGCTTCAAACAAAATTGACGATCATGACTTAATCAAGAGTTGAGATGAACGGTTCTCGTTCACTCCGAGACTTCGGTGATTCGTGACTCTAGACTTTGCAGTCTTCCAATTCTTTTGAAGAAAATTCCATCGAAGTGTGTATCAACACTTCTCTGCTTAATAACCTTCACATGTACAGGATATAGGACCGTAGTCTTAGGCACAATGAAGCTCCCACTCTCCAAGTATTCAACTATTCATGACTCCAGGACTCTGGGCTACTCGAACTCTGAAGTAGTGTTGGCAGCAATATTACAATTGTTATTTTTTAATCTACATTAGATGCCTACATAGGGTCTCTAAATTTTCATTACTTGTCATGAGCATTCTCACTAAATGACACTTGTCACTTGTCGCTTTTTACACATCTTCTTTTTTTTGTTTTCATGACTGCAAGCATGAAAACTCGCAGCTAGAATTGAAATTTTTGTTTTGATTTGTGATTAAAGGAAGACTGCTCATGTGGTTTATTATAGAATTGTCATATTTTTGCTACGAACATTATTGTTCTCCCTTTTTATGACCCCTTGGTTCTAAACATGCCTTGGTTGCATAAGTGAAAGACCTCCATTCATTAATATTCGATTGATTTTGATGGAGTTTTGATTCATGAAACTTTGAATTATTCAATTGTTATTCGATGCACTTACCTTTGTGATTAATCTATGAATGCGCATACTATGGTTTTCAAAGTGCTCTGATCCTAATACGTAACCAATGCCAAGGTGGCATACGAAGTACATCATTCCATTACTCTTCTGTGTGGTCTCAGGCTTCATGATTTTGTTCCCACGCATGGTGATTAACGCCTCTGCCTACCGTTTGAACTGTCATAGCATTGTTTTGTTGAGGCTCAGGGCTATGGCTCTGTGGATTTTTATCAAACCCTACCTGTGAGTTTTGTGTTGATTCCCTTTTGTTCTCCATGGCTCCAGTAGTAAGGATCGAGCCGAATGGCATCCAAACCTTGCTATCATATGATAACGCTAGGGACGATTTAGAAAGGAACGGTTGGCATGTGCTCATCGAAAAATTTAAGGGTTTCAATATTTGAGTCACCCAAGAATTTGCCTTGCCTTCGATGGTTGCAGGGCAAAGATAGGTGACATGAAGTTAGAAGTAACAGAAGACTTTTTAAGCCAAGCCACAGGTTTACCAGCTGTCAAGAAAAAATGGTTCAAGAATGCAAAAGTTGAAGAGGTTCCCTGGACTTTGATGTTCACCTCACGAAAAATTACTAGTTGCGATCGAGGTATGTCATTCTCATCCTTAAAACCTAGATGGAATGATCTACTTTCTATTGTGAAACAATTCATTACATGTGAAGGAAGATTCAGATTGGTTTTCCTGTATCATCTGCTCTTTCTTATGAGTTTCATTGGCTTCCCGTTGAATATGCCCTATTTCCTACTTAGAAGTCTATACAAGATGGGAAAACGGTTTAAGAAGCAGAGGTCTGATTCAAGTTTATTCCATCATGGTTTAATTAAAATTATCCTTGTGCATCAGTTGCAATTACAAAACGATTGTTGGGATGCACTTATTTCACAAAATAGATTTGGCAACAGTGAGTTGGGACAAGTTGATAAGCTGGTTATTGTTGAAACCCTTATGAACACTACAACTTCTTCTCCACCACTCCTGCCTTGTGATATTTACCCTAATAAAAAACCCTCAAGCGACCCTAATGTTATCCAATAGGAAAATCGGCCAGTCTCAGACCCAAAGAGTTGCACTAAAACTGTTATGAAACCTACAGGGAAGAAGCACAAGGGCAGTGTCGATGTTAATTTCAAGAATAAAAGGGTTGGTTGTTTGATTTCATGAAGTGTTAAAATAAAATCAAACCCTGTGCAGACACAAACAACATGATTGATGTGAGCAAAGATTCAGACTCGGAAATTGAAAGATTCCTGGCTAAAGAGGACCCTGTGTCATACAGGCTCTATCCTGACACACCCTATGACTATGTAAACAACCTGCCTCCATGTCTAAAGGATAACCCACAATTCTTGGGCATTCAACTCTGTGATAAACCTACCTTTCGTGTGGATGATTCTCCAACCCTTAATGCTATCAGTGCCAATGCACAGTCATTACAGCCATAGTGTGATGAGTGTCGATCTTGGATAGACAAGTATTATACTGATGTGCCTCTGTTGCAGTCACGACTTAAATCTTTAAAATACCAAGTGGATTTGTTGAAAAATGAGAACAATAGACTCCAATCCATAACCCAAGCAAAGGAGAAACACCTAAAAACTATAGGATCTATCATTTTCAATAATGTAGAGGCAGCGACAGTAATCGTAAAATTCAAGATTGCTTGATATGTTTTAATTCCATGATTTGAGGTATGATCTTTTTAAATTTTAGTATGCTTTTTTCACTCTCAAGTTAGGATATACGATTTGATTGAATAAGTTATCTTTCTTATAAAGATTAGTTTGTTTTGTTTATTGAATAAAATATGATTGTAGTTGCTATTATAACTAGCTACAAAATCTTAAGATTCTGTAGCCAGTTAGAAAAATTCGAATTGCTTTATTTGACAATTGAAAACATATCTAAAATCTCCCCATTTTCATTTTTTTTCAGGAACCCATGATTTCCAAGGAGATATGAGGCACTGTTGAGATCTCCCAGCCATATCAACTTTGTGTTTTTAGTAAATAGATTAGGTTGTTGGTATTTTTATTCAGTGAAATCAGGGTGGTTGCATCCCCCATATTTTTTAAACAAACTTGATCTTATCAATAGGAAACAGTTTTGTTTCCTGGAACCTATAAAATCATGTTATTTTGTAAACATTGCATCATCTCTGCCTGGGGCAAGACTATGGATTTTTCATTTACAGACTTGAATGGAATATAATACTCGTCACAACTTTAGCTTTTTCGTATTGTGGTTTTATTCAAGTCATGTTTATTTCAATTTGTAGATAGATTATGATTGCTTTCGTTGTCATGGTTTACTACAAGATGGTATGATAAAAGTTTATATATTATCCATGTTTCATGTTCCAGATTTAACACACAGTAATCATTTGTTCAAACTAGAATTAAGAAATTTATCTTTATCTTTGATTGAACGTTTATATGCAAGTTCTCACAGCAAGATTTTTCTTAATGTGGTTGCTTGAAAAATTATGAGATTGTTTTGATCATATCTCTTATATGTTCTATCATTCGAATTCCATCATTATTGCTTCACATTTATTAGAAGAAATTTCAGGATCCACTGCAGGTTTACCTCGTCAGACAAGTTGACTGGATGCTACACATTGAATAGATATTGGATGTAATAACAGGTCGGCCTGTTATTTAATTTCATTAGTATAATAGATATAAAAGTTCCCTGTAGATAAAACACTTTTTATCATCTTCTATTTCTTTTGTTTAATTAGACAGTTTGATATTCGATTTCTTTTATATAAACAATATAAGAAAACAAATCAAAAAGATTAGATAGTAGTTGAACGTTTATACATACATTTCTCTCTCTCTCTTTTTTTTTTTTTTGAAGGAAAGACATTAAATTCCACCACAAGACAGATCTCCATACTTTCTCAACTAATACTACTCATCCTTCCTCCCTAACCTACTTCCATCTCCATTCCTATCCTTCCTCTGCT
>ML803035.1:175345-186420 GCA_009831015.1 Picea engelmannii
ATGATCATATTATGTTGAGGAATTCGTCACCAAAACAGAGTAAGAGTTTTAAAGAAAGTGAAGAGAAATGTCTTGAGAATACCATTGTTAATTATCATAGTTCAAGAGATTCTTTTCATGTGCTTATTTCTGATTCCTTTTATTTTTTATATCCTGACCTCTTCCTAGACTCTGTTGGACTTAACATCTTACCTACAACATCCTACTCTTTTCGGCCACAATCATATCCTTTCAATATGCTAAATTTTGGTGAAATTAATTCCAAACCTAACATTGATAAAGTTGGATTTGACACTTGTTCACTTTCATCACTCATATGGAAAAAGGACATGTTGCGAGATGATTTTACACAGTTTATTGTTGAAAAAGACAATGCACTATATCTTATGGAGATCAAACATTCTACATTTCATATTCGTTCTTTGATTAGCTCGAATATTAATGTTTATTCTTCACATTTTGAAATGATCAATCTCATCAAATAAAACATTCAAACCAATGATCTAATTGACATCACGAATCCTCTTATGATGATTTCCCCATCGATATATTCGTTTCATCAAAGTCATGGTTTGCATCCTATTTTTTGTGAAAAAATCTTAGGATGGCTTGAATATTCATATATAAAAAAATTTCATAATAAAGATAAAGTTGTGTTTGCTTTCTTTTTACCTAAGTATCTTGGAAGTAGGCATGACATATTTCTTTTAGATCCTCCATGTGAAGAAATTAATGAACACTTAGAGAATTGTCAGGGGGATGGGGCATTTCATCCTTGGCTAATGGTTGTTTCATTTCCTCATAATCTTGACAATTTTTTTAAACTTACTTACACTCGCCCATGCCATTATGACCCTTATCATGACAAGATTGCACAATGGCTGGAGGATTTGTACAACAAGAATATTCAATGGAATGGTAAGATCATGCTTACTTTGTTTTTAGATGATGATTATGAAGGTAAGTGTGATATGTTTCTGTCATTTTTTTATATATTACCATTCTTATTAGTAATGTTTTCTTTTGTTTCCATTGCAGGATTGGAGTTACTCTAATGGATACATTGGAAGCATGACTTCACATAGTATTCTGATTTGTTTAGTAGTTAGGATAGGGTTAGAAATAGGTTCTTTCAGTTTTATTCCTCACTATTTCTCTTTGTAATAATGCATTCATGAACGCAAGTGGGTGCACCACGAGAACCATAATACGACTGTTGTCAGGGAAGTCTGCTTGATCCTTTTCTCTTTGTTTTTCGTTGAATATTTATTTTCAAAAAAATGCAGTATCGTCATGAAAATATTAATTGGAGAATAAAGAGATATGAATCGTTAATTCAACCCTGACCCAAGGTACCACGAGTAGGACTGCTTTCACATCAAACAGGATTTTTCTATTTTCTTTCAGTCTCCCAAGGGATTTTTGCATAATATTTTCAGATACACCTTCTGTACATATTTTTTTGTTTGAATTTCTTTGCTTTCCAATTTTTCTTTGTTGTTTTGCTTTGTTTTCATTTTAGTTCATCGGTCCTTTTGATTCGAACATCCTTGTATTACAGTCTAGCTCAGACAAAGAGAAACAAAATGCTTCATCTCGAAAATAGCTTTCAAAGGGTGTTGGAACATATATTGATGTCCTTCTCTGAAATTGTAGGCTGGTTGAAGGTGTCTTTTGTCTGAAAGTCGATTCCTCGGTTTCAATTTGCACTTGAAAGTATTCACGAATATCTTTAAAAGGTCTCTTTACGTTGCCCCTGCTCTTTAAGAAAGCAACTCAATGACGTCTCCCCGTCCTTGAAGATTGGTTCTATTAATGAACTGTTTTTCAGGTCTTGATGAAGGTTTGCTAGAAAAATTTAAAGGCCCGTGGAAATATTAAGTTAAAAAATTGAAATTGTATGTGTCACCCTGCTCTATTGAATATCTTTAAAACTATATCAGAATGTGAATAAATTCTCAGAGAGCTGTGGGAAGTGCTTGTAAACCCGCCGGGACACTGAACAGGTCTGTTGGCAGTGGGTAAATGCATGCATGACGCCAAGATAACTTTGTCAAGGTACTGAACAGGCCTGCTACCAAAGAAGCAATGTTAGGTAAAAGAAAATTCTCAAGTATGAACTTTGTGTTGGTCATAAGCATCCTTCGTTCTCATTTGAAATTTCTTGGACAGGATACAAACGTCAGAGTGGGTTAATTGACATCCCTGTCAAGGCTATGAACGCCTGCTGGCAGCAGTGGCCCTGACAACAGTATCAGAGACATTAACTTAAATGTCGTGTATTTCTTTTGCCAAGTTTGTCACCAGGTTTCATTCTTTTAAATGAAAGGTATCTGAAACCAGGTTGCGTCTTGTTTTTTTTTAAGATGTTCAAATAACCTTGCAGTTGTTCTTCGATTTGAAGTCTTTCAGATTTCTCTAACCTGAATTCATTTGTGTTATAGAGATAACTACTTCTCCCAGTGTGTCTCCATTGTTGGTAGCAATATTACAATTGTTATTTTTTAATCTACATAGCTGCCTACACAGGGTCTCTAAATTTTCATTACTCGTCATGAGCATTCTCACTAAACGACACTTGTCACATGTCGCTTTTTACATATCTTTTTTTGTTTTGTTTTCATGACTGTAAGCATGAAAACGCGCGGCTGGAATTGACATTTTTGTTTTGATTTAGGAAGACTGCTCATGTGGTTTATTATAGAATTGTCATATTTTTGCTACAAACATTTTTGTTCTCCTTGTTTATGACCCCTTGGTTCTAAACATGCCTTGGTTGCATAAGTGAAAGACCTCCATTCATTAATATTCGATTGATTTTTATGGAGTTTTGATTCATGAAACTTTGAATTATTCAATTGTTATTCGATGCACTTACCTTTGTGATTAATCTATGAATGCGTGTACTATGGTTTTCAAAGTGCTTTGATCCTAATATGTACCCAATGCCAAGGTGGCATACGAAGTACAACATGCCATTACTCTTATGTGTGGTCTCGGGCTTCACGATTTTGTTCCCATGCATGGTGATTAATGCCTCTGCCTACCGTTTGAACTGTCATAGCATTGTTTTGTTGAGGCTCAGGGCTATGGCTCTATGGATTTTTATCAAACCCTACTTGTGCATTTTGTGTTGATTCCCTTATGTTATCCATGGCTCCAGTAGTAATGATCGAGCCGAATGGCATCCAAACCTTGCTATCATATGATAACACCGGGGACGATTTAGAAAGGAACGGTTGGCATGTCTTCATTGAAAAATTTAAGGGTTTCAATCTTCGAGTCGCCCAAGAATTTTCCTTGACCTTCGATGGCTGCAGGGAAAAGATAGGTGACGTGCCTTTAGAAGTAACAGAAGATTTTTTAAGACAAGCCATAGGTTTACCAGCTGTCGGGCAAAAATGGTTCAAGAATGCAAAAGTTGAAGAGTTCCCTTGGACTTTGATGTTCACCTCACGAAAAATTACTAGTTGCGATCGAGGTATGCCGGTCTCATCCTTAAAAACTAGGTGGCATGATCTACTTGATATTGTGAAACAATTCATTACATGTGAAGGAAGATTCGGATTAGTTTTCCTGTATCATCTGCGCTTTCTTATGAGTTTCATTGGCTTCCCGTTGAATATGCCCTATTTCCTACTTAGAAGTCTGCACAAGATGGGAAAACGGTTTAAGAAGCAGAGGTCTGATTCGAGTTTATTCCATCATGGTTTAATTAAAATTATCCTTGTGCATCAGTTGCAATTACAAAATGATTATTGGGATGCATTTATTTCATGAACTGGCTTTGGCAACAATGAGTTGGGACAGGTTGATAAGCCGGTTATTGTTGAAACCCTTGTGAACACGACAGCCTCTTCTCCACCGCTCCTGCCCTGTGATCTTTCCCCTAATAACAAATCCTCAAGTGACCCTAATGTTATCCAACAGGACAATCGACCGGTCTCAGACCCAAAGAGTTGCACTAAAACTGTTATGAAACCTACAGGGAAGAAGCACAAGGGCAGTGTCGATGTTAATTTCAAGAATAAAAGGGTTGGTCATTTGATTTCATGAAGTGTTCGAAATAAAATCAAATCATGTGCAGACACAAACAACATGATTGATGTGAGCAGAGATTCAGACTCGGAAATCAAAAGATTCCTGGTTGAAGAGGACCCTGTGTCATACAGGCTCTATCCTGACACACCCTATGACTATGTAAACAACCTGCCTCCATGTCTAAAGGATAACCCAGAATTCTCGGGCATTCAAATCTGTGATAAACATATCTTTCATGTGGATGATTCTCCAACCCTTAATGTTGTCAGTGCCAATGCACAGTCATTACAGCAACAATGTGATGAGTGTCGATCTTGGATAGACAGGTATTATACTAATGTGCCTCTGTTGCAGTCACGACTTAAATATTTAAAAGACCAAGTGGATTTTTTGACAAACAAGAACAATAGACTCCAATCCATAACCCAAGCAAAGGAGAAACACCTAAAAACTACAGGATCTGTCATTTTCAAGAATGTAGAGGCAACAACAACAATCGTAAACTCCAAGATTGCTTGATATGTTTTAATTCCATGATTTGAGGTATGATCTTTTTAAATTTTAGTATGATTATGTCACTCTCAAGTTAGGATATACGATTTGATTGAATAAATTATCTTTCTTATAAAGATTAGTTTGTTTTGTTTATTGAATAAAATATGATTGTAGTTGCTATTATAACTAGCTACAGAATCGTAAGATTCTGTAACCAGTTAGAAAATTTTGAATTGCTTGATTTGACAATTGAAAACATATCTAAAATCTCCCCATTTTCATTTTTTTTCAGGAACCCATGATTTCCAAGGAGATATGAGGCACTGTTGAGATCTCCCAGCCATATCAACTTTGTGTTTTTAGTAAATAGATTAGGTTGTTGGTATTTTTATTCAGTGAAATCAGGGTGGTTGCATCCCCCATATTTTTGAAACAAAATTGATCTTATCAACAGGAAACAGTTTTGTTTCCTGGAACCTATATAAGCATGTTATTTTTTAAACATTGCATCATCTCTGTCTGGGGAAAGACTATGGATTTTTCATTTACAGACTTGAATGGAATATAATACTCATCACAGCTTTAGCTTTTCCGTATTGTGGTTTTATTCAAGTCATGTTTATTTCAATTTGTAGATAGATTATGATTGCTTTCGCTGTCATGGTTTACTACAAGATGGTATGATAAAAGTTTATATATTATCCATGTTTCATGTTCCAGATTTAACACACAGTAATCATTTGTTCAAACTAGAATTAAGAAATTTATCTTTATCTTTGATTGAACGTTTATACGCAAGTTCTCACAGCAAGATTTTTCTTAATGTGGTTTCTTGTAAAATTATGAGATTGTTGTGATCATATCTCTTATATGTTCTATCATTCAAATTCCATCATTACTGCTTCACATTTATTAGAAGCAATTTCAGGATCCGCTGCAGGTTTACCTCGTTAGACAAGGTCACTGGATGCTACACATTGAACAGATATTGGATGTGATAATAGGTCAGCCTGTTATTTAATTTCATTAGTATAATAGATATAGAAGTTCCCTGTAGATAAAACACTTTTTATCATCTGCTATTTATTTTGTTTAATTAGACAGTTTGATATTTGATTTCTTTTATATAAACATTATAAGAAAACAAATCAAAAAGATTAGATAGTAGTTTTACTGTTGTTGAAAAAATCAATTTACATTCGATTTTCATGGATTTAGATTAAAATTTGTAGTTTGTACATATTATATATATATATATATATATATATATATATATATATTAGAAATAGAATTATTTGTATATATTGTGCATATGATAAGTAGAATTATTTCATAAATATTAATTAGTTAAACTATAGATATATATTAGATTTATGTATATTTATTAGTGATTGTTATTTATTAGATCATTGTTTTTCCTTTAAGTTATTTTTTCACTTTCTTTAGGACTTAGATCGGCCAACGGAGCCGCTAAACCCGTCGGAGTGAATTAATCCAAACGTCTTGGGTTAATTAGACAAACCCGGACCGGATTCACTCCTCCAGTTGACGAGCGGTCATTTCCTCCCGTCAACAAGTTGTTCAATCCCTTCGGAGTGTTTACCTATCAAATAAGTCATAAAGTGACGAGCTTCAGTCTTCAGGTATTCCTACATAATTCAGACTTCTTTTCGTCAGAGTGGTCAGCATCTAAGTTGACTACTTGATCCAATGGTTGAGATCTCACCCGTAGGGATCTTAGATCAACGGAAAAATGTTAATTCGTGACTTCACCCTTCGGTGCTTCGTGTAAACTTACATGTTTCAGACTTCTTTTCGTCGGAATGGTCAGCACCGAAGTTGACCACATTCTTTCCTTTAGTGTGATCTCACAGTTCAACATTTCCATTCTATATCGATGATCAATTCTTAACTCTAGATCAAATCTTGATCCAATGGTCGGGAAACCATCCGAAGCTCCTTCTTAATCGATGACAGGCATTATTTCATGACTTCGGGATTTCGTGGATTCTTACTTGTTTCCAGTAATTTCCGAAGTGGCGAATCTCCGGAGTACCGAATATTTCTATCTCCTGCTTGATCCAATGAATGAGAACTAACCCAAATTTTATCCACGATATTTTATGGTCGATGTTTACTTCACGATTTTGGAGGTTTCAAGACTTTGTGTCTTATGGGGTCTACTTATCCTATCCTTCCACTTGATTCTATCTGATGATCTGGATAGATCCCAAACTAATATAACAGTTGTTGTAACTCAATCCTTTACAAGGGATTCTTTTGTGTAGGTTCTAGTTTCTGCATGATCTAACGGTCCAGGATTGTCCCGCGAACTACATCAACAAACATAATTCTTCCTTGATTATTTTGGAGTTTTTACTATGGGGATTTCAATCCCAATAACACTTCTACAATGTGCTCTCCCTTCTAAGCTTTCCTTCATCCTTTCCAAAAGACCTTAACATTGCATGCTGTAATTTTGTGTGTGTATTCTTTGTAGAATCTCCCCTCTATCTATCCCGAGCTTTAGGAACATAGGATCATTGTTGATCCTATCATGATCAACATTGATCATGAATTGCTTAAGTCCCAAGGTGATATTCCTCTGCCCCAAGGTGATCTTCATTTTCCTTTGATTATTGTACATTTTTTACTCATGTTTCCATCAATGAAAACACACAACCGATAATTCCAACAATTCATGTGTTTATAAAATGTATTGTTTCCTACAAAATGATATTATCATTAGTTTAAAATAACCGCACATTATACATAAATTTAAATTAGATTGTACATAATAATTAAAGCACATATCAAATTCCTGGAAGCTTTTCTATTTTCATAGGGATGAGCTCATTGTTTACCAAAAAGGTAACTGGTAGTTTTCTCGTGCTAGTGACATTGGAAGATACAGGAAAGCATACTTCAAAATGTGCAATGCCATGTTTTGTATCCACAGCATCCCATGCACATTCTATCACGTGTTGGTCAAGATTGGGTGTAGTATCGACATCAACCCTGGGGGTGTACAGGTCTGAGTGAATGGCATAGTACCAACATCGACATCGACCCTGGGGGGTGTACCCATATGATGTTGTGATGAATTAGCAACAACACTAGTACCAACACTGACCTCCATAGGCACATCCTAGGGATAAAAATCCTACAAAAACTCATGTAAAAATAAAGAATTTGTTATGAAGGACTTGTAAGAGTATAAAAATTAAAATCCAAAATAAACAAATGGGATAATTAAAGATCGTGCTTACCCTATAGTGATGATTTTTTTCCACCAAGGCTTTAATTATTTCATTTATCTCATGTGTCCATTTTTTAATATGAATCAAAGAAGTGAGTTCGATGTTTGATTTTATCACAAGATTCCTTATTGTTTGCACTAGGTTGGTGGAGGAAAAACTTTCTTCATCAAAAATAACTTCCTCTGCAGGATTTTTGGAATGCTCTAAGGTTTTTTCCTTTCCCCTGTCATCCTAAGACAATGTTGTTTCCAACAATGCAATGTGAATATAAGAATTAGAAAAAATAGAAGAAATTCAAATGTATGTGAAATAAAGTTAGTTCATGAATAGGCATGAGACAAAAACATGGCATGCTAAAAACATAAAAGTAAAGAGTGACTAAATAACATAAGGAGTGATTGGTGTGGACATTGTTTATTGTAGAATTTAGGTTGTTTGAAACTTCTAGGCTCATTCGATTATTTATTAATGATGTATGATTTTTATGATGCCTTGTTAAATAGGGCCAAAAAAACCCTTGAGTCTAAACGATTTTACATTTAAATTCTACAATGTTTCATGGGATCTCATTATGGAAAGGTGTTAGGAATTTGGATTTGTTCTACTTTTTATGAAAGTTATTGAACATTTTTTTGTCAATTCTAATTGAGACACAAGAAAGGGTCGATGCCCTTCGAACCTAATCACCCTACCACAATATAAGAACCATGATGTATTAAAATGTTTCCTTAACTTACAAGATGCATGAAAGTATATTATAGTAAAGTATAATCATAAAATATAAGAGTCATTGCTTACAGGTTGGATAAAATAGTATACACACCACCCCCATAATAGCAATGTCTGTATCTACTCGATTCAAATTGTAATCAACCAACAACTCTTCCCCTACATCTATTGATTTTATTGCACATATGAATACACAGTTTCCTTCACACCCCTCAAATACACAATTGGGTTACTTATTTGTGGTCACGGGTCATGTATTATTCATAAACCCTACAATATTCCCCGTTTCTTTTGGCTTTCCGTCAATATACATATATACTCCTTTATTTTGATCATTGTCTTTTAGTTGTATATAATTTGCAGCCACGCCATATCTTCACATATTTTTTGTATATTGGAATAGTCGTATCCAATATTTGTAGATGTAATAGGGTCCCACATACTCCATCAATTCAGTTAATCCGTCGTAACAGACCTTTATGCCATCCATGGAAAATGTCCCCAAACCATGTAATGACTATGGATCAATGTGGTATATCCTTCAGTTGACACAAAAATCAGTGTTTATTTGAGGAAGATCCTTGGGTACCCATCATTTCAATAGATGATTTTACCTCAAGAGCACCTCAATGTTGTATATGCTCTCATCATCATAAGAACATGACCCCCTTTAGCAAGAAAAAATTCCATGCGTTTATGGAATTTTCTTCTGAGATTCTCACCTCTAGTTGATCTCCTCCTGTTAGACCTACTAGATGTCTTACTTTCCTCTATTCTACATGAACTTCCCTCACTCGACAAAGATAGATATAACAAATACTTGTTTGGTTGTATGTCCTATAACACTCCATCAAATGAGAGAAACTTTTTGTGAGTGTCATAAGGGTTGTGATGAAACATCTTGAGGAAACCACAAGAACATAATAGTACAAGTGAGCTCATAATAAAATTCTCAACCTACTCATTGTTTTTGCAAAATTAAGAATAAAATAGTATAAGTGAGTTCATGCTTCATGGATTGACATAGACCCTAATTTTAAGAGAATGGAGGAAGGGAATTCTTTTACAATCCAACATATTCTATAAAGAACTAGATATTTCTACAACAATGAGTTGCAACTAGAAAGCATACCACATTTTCATTTGACCATAAAGAATACATTTGATTCAATATCTTATTGAGTCTGACCTGCATTACATCACCATATCAACTTTCATAGGAATTCTTGACTTGGATACATAAAAACAATATAAGAAAACATGGTTTCAGTGACAAGGAAATACAACAAGTTTATCTATGTCCAAAGTTCATCTATCAAATGTAAAATATTTAATCTGAGTGATAAAAGTGTCAATTGGAAAAATAAACTCAAAAAATTATTTTGTTATATTCAAGCTAATAATTTTTGTATATTCAAGATTTACTCCCTTTGACCATTGAATGTTTTGTTCCTTTGCATTTAGGTAGGACATCCAGAGGCTCTTCCCTCTTGCATTGGCCAATCTTTGAGATCACCTTGATAGTACTTGGAAAGGATTCCTAGAGGACTAATCCCCCTATCCACTCTTGAAGAATCCTATTATCCCTAGCCAATGCTTGAGAGGCAATCCTTTTAGGTGTCTTTCAACATTGACTCATCTTCAAACCCTAAGCTTCACCTAGAACTTGTGTAGTGACCCCATAGCCCTACTGTGGAACGCATGTTGTCTTGAAATATCTCTAGATATCTCATGTTTCTAAGGCTTGACTTAGTGGTGGGTGGAGATATTATGGGTGCATGTGTTTACTCTTTTACTTGGCTACGATCTCACCATAGTTTATATGTATTGAGTCTAGTTTACTTATATGAGCTTGTTATGCTTGTTATATGAAAGCGTTGTTGAGACTATAGGTATGGCTTTCTCATTATAAGTACTATTGGGTTGTGGTGAGTATGGATGTTATAGAACTAAAAATTAGTATTGATAAAGATGCCTCTTTCAAGGTAAAGATAAATATTATCTCTTTGAACAAGGCCTTTTGACTTATTTTTAGAGGGATATGTATGAGTTCTCAATAAATTTTCACATGATTTTATGTTTCTCTCAACATCCATAACATTGTTAAACATTTGGGATGGACTAGTACTAGACTTTCTTTCCCTAAGTAGAAGAGAAAAATTAGACTCTTGAATCCAACATAAGCCACCTTGGCAATAAATTTATAAGTTTTTATATTATACAAATCCCCACACCTCCTATTGAAGTAATATAGCATGCTTTCACCATTCCTTATTCTTAAATAGTTAAACTTTGTCAAGTAGTATTGGTGCTAATTCATTTCATCCCAATGTTCTATAAAGGCATCATGAAAATGCATGCAAGTAGTGATGGAATCAACTTACTAAAATATAAACCATGTTGATCATCATCATACATCTTGGAAAACAACTCTATGCTACAACAATATGGTTATTTCTATTGTAATCAAGAATAATAATGCAGTAATTTTCCTATAGTCAAAAGCAACAATACAGTGATTTTTTATCAACACCACTAGGTTCTATTTTT
>ML803036.1:18668-61028 GCA_009831015.1 Picea engelmannii
GCAGGTTTAAAACTTACATGGTTGTGGAGGGAGCGTGCATCATCATTTCTGGTATCAGAGCTAAAAAAGGTTCTTTGCTTTCTATAGCAGAGAAGGGCAGAATTCACCATGCCACCAAGAAGAAGGGATAGGCAAACACCTGATCCACCAGAGGAGAGGGAAATGCCATGAAGAAGAGGTAGGCAGATGACTGATCCAGCCATGGAGAAATAAATGCGTGATCTATGAGCTAGACTCGAAGACATGGAGACAACCCAAAGATGCACAGTCAGTGTTGGGGATCTAAGTGATTCTGAAAGTGAAATTGAGACTGAACATGAAGAAGAAGTTGCAGCTGAAGATGCAACAAATGAACGTTTGATCAGAGCTATTGCAAGAATGGGTGCAAGAGAGAAGATGGACATTCCATTTTCTGAGGGAAATCTGGATGCAGAGGAGATTCTAGACTAGATTAAATCTCTAGACACATACTTTGACTATGAAGATGTTGAGGAGGACAAAAAAGTCAAGCATGTTGTCACAAGATTGAAAGGACATGTAGCATTGTGGTGGGATGAACTACAAGCTGACAGATGCTGCAAAGGTAAGCAAAATATCAAAAGCTAGGACAGAATGAGTGCAAAGATGAAGGCGAAATACATCCCCAGGGATTACCAAATTACTCTGTTCAGGAGGATGCAGAACCTGAGATAGAGGTTGATGACAGTGAAAGAATACACTGAAGAATTCTATAAACTAAACATCAGGGCCGGTCATCGGGAAGGCGATGATGAAAAGGTTGTCAGATACATGAATGGCCTGAGATACCATATTCAGGATGAGATTAGCATGGTAACCATCCGAACAGTGGAAGATGCTTATCAGATGGCTCTAAAAGATGAAGAGAAGTTGAGTCGAAAGAAGGATCAGAGAGGCTGAGGTAGAAGTC
Organism: Picea engelmannii; assembly: GCA_009831015.1. Classification (NCBI taxonomy): domain Eukaryota; kingdom Viridiplantae; phylum Streptophyta; class Pinopsida; order Pinales; family Pinaceae; genus Picea; species Picea engelmannii. The sequence goes on from ML803036.1 coordinate 19,597, forward strand.
AGCCCAGAGGCAAATCAGTTGCCCAGGACAAATATCAGAAGCCGAAAAAAGACTGGAAGAAACCTCAGACTCGAACTCATAGAGGTGGAACCTCAGAATGGGGACAATATGCTGAACAGCAAGGGCAACATAATGAACAGAGAGGAGACTATGCTGACAAAAATACTTTTCCTCGAACTAGAGGTAGAGGAAGAGGAAGAGGTGGAGTAATAACATGCTTCACATGTGGAAAGAATGGGCACAAGTCTTACGAGTGTCCAGATAAAAAGAAAGAGAGTGGAGAASCTCACATCGCCGAAGCAYAGAGGCGAGATGTTGAGGCATAAGATGTTSAAGGTGGAAGATCGTTGATGATGCGAAAAKTTCTTTTGACACTAGAGAARRAGGTGGAGAGTTCAGTCCAAAGGACCAGACTTTTCCGGACTGCTTGCAAAACCAAGGACAAGGTATGCAAGGTCATTGTGGATAGTGGTAGCACAKATAATCTCCTTTCTAYGGAGATGGTAGAGAAGCTGGTGCTCGAGACGATTGATCATCCAAGCCCATACAAAGTTTCTTGGCTACAAAAAGGACATCAGGTAACTGTCACTAAACAATGCCTAGTTGAATTCAAGATAGGAGGATTTAATGATAAGATACTATGTGATGTCATTCCTATGGATGTTTGTCATCTATTGTTGGGTAGACCATGAAAATATGACAGAAATGTGATTCATGACCGGAGAATGAACACATACACCCTAGAGAAGAATGGGAGGACTCACATGTTGCTTCCAATCAAGGATAAGGAGATGAAACCGAAAGTAGGCAACACTGTACTTCTCATAAGTGGGAAGGAACTTCTTACAAAGGTTAAGAAGAAGGAAGAACCGCAATTCATTGTGGTCAGGAAACTCAAGATTGTTTTGACGAGCACAAGGGTGGATGATTTACTAGAAGAGGTTCAGGAACTATTGGAAGAGTTCGCTGACATAGGAGTGGACGAACTACCTTGTTTGTTGCCACTGATTAGAAGTGTGAGTCATCACATTCATCTCATACCAGGAGCCAGTTTTCCAAATAAAGTTGCGTACATATTGACGCCGCAAGAGAATGAATAGGTTAAAAGGCAAGTCCAGGAGTTGTTGGACAAAGGATTGGTCAGGAAAAGCTTGAGTCTGTGTGTTGTTCTGACAGTACCCAGTCCGAAGAAAGACTGAGGCTGTAGAATGTGTACTGACTCAAGTGCAATTAACAAGATAACCATCAGGTACAGATTTCCATTGTCGAGGATGGATGATCTGATGGATTTCTTGAGTGGTGCAAAGTATTTTTCAAAGATTGATTTGAAAAGCGGTTATCATCAAATTCGCATGAGAGAAGGTGATGAGTGGAAGAAAACATTCAAAATCAATGAAGGGTTGTATGAATGGCTTGTTATGTCATTTGTCTTAACAAATGCGTCGAGTACCTTCATGAGTTTGGTGAATGAAGTCCTGAGGGAGTTCATTGGAAAATTTATCATTGTGTATTTAGATGACATACTGGTTTTCAGTAAAACAGTGGTAGAGCATCTGAAGCATTTGGCTACAGTGATGCAGAGATTGCAGCAGGAGAAGCTATTGATAAACATGAAGAAATACTCATTCATGAAGACAGAGCTCATCTATTTGGGGTTTGTTATTTCTGCAGATGAGTTGAGGATGGATCCATATAAGGTAGAGGTAATCAAGAATTGGCCATCACCGAAGAATATCTTTGAGGTGAGAAGTTTTCATGGATTGGCTAGTTTCTACCGAAAGTTCATCGGGAATTTTAGTGGAATTAGTGCACCGATGATGGACATAGTGAAGAAGAGACACAAATATTTTCACTGGATAGCAGAGGCTGAGAAAAGTTTTAATCTATTAAAGAGGAAGATTACGGAACAACCAATTTTTGTGTTGCCGGATTTCCAAAAGACATTTCAAGTGAAATGCGATGCAAGTGGATTTGCAATAGGGGCATTCTTGAGTCAAGATGATAGGTCGATAGCATACTTCAGCGAGAATCTAAATGAAGTGAAAGTGAAATACTCCACTTATGATAAGGAGTTTTATGTTATCATACATGCATTGAAGAAATGGAGACATTACTTGATCCCAAAAGAGTTTTTCTTGTACAATGACAATCATGCCACAAAGGAGTCAGCGAGTGGACAAGTGGTGCACTATTGACATGGAGTCAACTCTGTTGATCATATCGGAGTTTCGGGTATTGAAGTTATGAATTATTTACATTAGGATTCACGATATCGCAAAGTCCGAAGTCCCGATGGAGTAAAGGGGCGTTGAAAAGTCAACCTTGTGAGCGCGTCAGAATTTCAGAAAATCAGGTTTCGGGAATCGTGAGAACAAGTTGCTTGACACCGCAACCGCCGAAATCGTGATAAGGAAATTCCCGAAAAGGAAGGAGGAAGGGTCAGCGTTGACTATTTTCAGGTTTTAGAGATCTGAGAGATGAGCACGTGACCAACAGACTCACGAAAGCACGAAGTCCGATTTCTCGAAGCAAAAGGGGGAATTCTTGAAATTGACTGTGGGTGTAGATTTCCCGAAAGGGAAATAGAAGAGCCATTCTGAAATCTCTTCGAGCCAGTGTAAAGGGAAAGATCCTGTGTTGACATGGACCTTCCGACCTGCGGGTTGTGGAGGGAGCGTGCGTCATCATTAAGTTTCCTATTTCTTTTAATTTTCCCCCTTTTTCACTTTTAACTAAAAATCAATTTAGCAAGTGTAGATAAAATAACCATTTACCCTTTTTTCCTTTTTAATTAAAAATTAATTTAGCAAGTGTAGATAAAACAACCATTTACCCTTTTTCCTTTTTAATTAAAAATCAATTTAGCAAGTGTAGATAAAAAAGACAACCACTACCCCTTTTTTTAAATTTAACCCTCCATTATAATTTTGACTTTAATAAATAAGTTTGAATTGGTTACCCCCTTCTTGTTACATGTTTATTTATTATCATCTTTTTTTACCACATGTTCTACTTAGACCTAGGTTTTAATTTCACTAGGTTGGGTGACATTTTTTTATTAAGGAAAACTTTTTTTAAACCTAACTTATCACATCATTCATTTTAAGGCCAACTAGGTTTATTCAATTACCCATTAAAATCAAGACGTGCCCATCAAGATGCATTATGTGCTTCAAGGGTGTTGCTTGCCTCTTTCCATTTTCCTTGTGCGACATGCCCTTCAGGATGCACTACGTGCTCCAAGGGCCCCACTCGCCTCTTTACTGACATTGGTAGACGTCAAACCCCTGGAGTCAATACTTTGCTAGGTAATCTTGTGGGAGACTAAGGGCCTCTAAGGAATAAGGCCCCTGCCTTATTGCACGCCCCTTAGAATCATCGTGAGTGATTGTCATAGTATTCCCTCACAACATCATGGGTCCTCTCAAACCAAGTAATTGTTAACCTACAATTCGTTCCATGGAGGGAGTGCTAGTATGCTATGGCAAGGTTGCTTCCCCACCTCTCCCTCAAGTCTCTGATTGTCGTGCATGACCCCTCTACTCCACATGTGAGTCTTGTTGACAAGTTATCATCATCCTGCATCCATCAACGAAACATGTCAGCAATAATAGTCAATCATCATAACATATGATCATGTGTACATATGGGACATCAACAACATTCAAACCCCAATTTTCCACTCCCTGACTCAATCTGGAGTCCAAGGGGTTTCATCGATGCCTCTACATCCTCAATGTCCAGAGTCTTGCACACTCAAGAGAACCCAGTCAATAGAACCTATCTATGTAAATACAACAAAATAACATATCATCAGGTCCCTCATATCTCATAATCAAAATCAAAATGACTAATAGTATAATAACCTGGATCACTTGCAAGCAAGTGTCCTCAAAGAGTAAGTTCGCTCAACGCATGTAAGAGCGGGATGTTACATACACCCCTCTTGGTCTAAACTTTGTCCCAAAGTTTCACAGTATAGAAGTGTCGAAATAAAGTATATCATAGTATCATAAGTCTATCTATCAAACAAAAGTGGAAACTATTGACGCATATCATATGCGTCCTCCCAGCTCACCGAGTGCAGACTATAGTTGTCCCATTGGACCTTGACCTGATCTATTGTTTGATGTCTTAGTTTTTGAATGCGATGGTATAGGATGTGTATTGGCTCTGTCATGAGCGCACTTTTGTCAGATACCTGCAAAGAACTCATGTCAATAACATGTGTAGGATCACCAATATAATGTCTCAAAATAGATATGTGAAAAACATCGTGCATGCACCTCAAAGAATCAGGCAAGGCTATTTGATAGGCCACAAGCCCCTTCCTTTCCAAAATATCGAAAGGTCCCACAAACCTAGGAGAGATTTTATCACCCCTTCCAAACTTTATCGAACTCTTATGTAGTTTCACCCGCAAGAAGACTCGATCGCCAACTTCGTAACTACGGTCAACATGATGCGCATCTACATAACTCTTATGTCAATCATGCGCTTCCTTGATCCTTTGTCTTATTGTTTTCATTTGATATTCCATTTCTTGGATTTCTTCTAATCCCACTAGGACCCTATCTGCAAGCCGATCCCAACTCAAAGGCGTCTAACACGGTCGACCATAAAAAAACTTGAAATCCTCAATTTTAATGGTGATTTGATAACTGTTGTTATATGCGAATTCTACCAGTGGAAAGAATTTCTCCCAACACTTATGTTGGTCCATTACTTACATGTGCAACATGTCCTCTAAGATTTGGTTTGTTCATTTGGTCTTCCTGTCTGTGTCTGGGTGATACACGGTACTAAAGTTAATTTGGGTTCCCAAGGCCTCTTGGAAACTAGTCCAAAATCATCCAGTAAACACCAATCCTCGATCGGATATAATCCTCTTAGGCACGCTATGCAGCCTCACAATCTCACTGATGAAAACTCTAGCTATGTCAGGTGCCTAATACGTCGTACGAACCGGAATAAAATGAGCACTCTAGATCAAAGTGTTGACTACCAAAAAAATCGAGTTGTGTCTCCTTGTCGTCAGTGGAAATCCAACAATGAAATCCATTGAAATGAGCTCCCATTTCAATTATGGAATAGCATGTGGTTGTAGTAATCCTGCTGGATGTCTATGTTCAACCTCCACCTGCTGAAATTCTAGACATTTTTCCACGTAGTTGACTATGTCTACCTTCATTCCTTTCTAGAAGAATAAGGGTTTAAGGTCCGCCCTTGTCTTCGTGACTCCTGAGTGAGCCATGTACACTTCTTTGTGAGCCTCGTTTATGATCAAAATACTTAACTTGTCGTTCGGTGGTACATAAATTCGATTTTTATTTCTCAATAATCTGTCGTCGTCCAACATAAATCCTTCAAATATTGGTACCATAATTGTGTTTTGACCGATAAAATACTTGACCTCTTTGTACTTGTCATCAACGTGCTGTAAAGTTAGAATCTTTTCATGTAGATTCGTTTGAAGAGGCATCACCAAAAATATGTGCGATCTCTGACTCAATGCATCAACCACTCTATTCATTGTTCCCTTTATGTAAGTAATCTCGAAATCATACTCGCTAAGCAATTCTGACCAACGTCGTTGTCACACGTTCAAGTCACTTTGCATAAAGATGTGTTTTAGTCCACAATGGTCCATTTTTAGTTCGAATTTTCATCCAATAAGGTAGTGTCTCCAAACTCTCAAGGCATAAAAAATGGATAACAACTCCAAATCATGCATCGCATAGTTCTCCTCATGCCTTGTCAACTTCCTCAGATATAAGCGATCACTCGACCATCTTGCATCAAGACTCTTCCTAAGTCTTCCTTGGATGCGTTAGTGCATACCAAGAAGTCTCTGTCCTTGTCAAGGACCTTTAGTATCGATGTTGTTGTCAACAAATCCTCGAGCCTCTGAAATTATTCCATGCATTTCTCAGTCAAAAAAAACTTCTTGTTCTTCTTCTGCAATTGCATAATCAGATTTGCTATCTTCGAAAATCCCTTGACGAATCGTTGATAGTATCCTGCTAAACCCATGAATCTATGCACTTCCGGGACATTCGTTGGTGCAGGCCATTCCATAATATCCTCAACATTTTCTGGATCCACAACAATACCTTCGTCGAAGATTACATGCCCTAAGTAGTGAATCTTCGATTGATAAAATGAGCATTTAGACAATTTCCCATACAATTTATTCTCTCGCAGACATTGTAATACCAGGAGCAAGTGCTTGTTGTTCTCTTCCAACATCCAATATTAAATCAAAATATCGTCAACGAATACTTGGACAGACTTCAAGTATTCGCGGAACACCCTGTTTATCAAACTCATAAAAAACCCAGGGGCATTTGTTAGTCCAAAAGGTAAAACAGTAAACTCGTAATGTCCAAACCTCGTCTTAAAGGTGATCTTAGTGATGTCATGCTCCTTGATCCGTAAATGGTGATACCATGATCTCAAGTTGATATTTGAAAACACCGTTGTTCCTTTCATATGATCGAACATATCACCAATCCTTGGCAACTGGTATTGATTCAATGCAGAGTCTCCATGACCCATCCTTCTTTCGTATGAAAATAATAGGCACACCCCATGGTGACACACTGGGACATATAAGTCTCAAGTCTAGCAACTCCTTCAGTTGCATTTTCAACTACTGTAACTCTGGGGTCGACATCCGATAATGCATTCTTGCTATCAGTTCATTCCCAAGTTTTAGGTTTATGGTAAATTCCAATTCCCTCTCTGGAGGCATCCCAGATAACTCCTCAAGGAAGATGTCTGCAATCTCTCTTACCACCAAAATGTGTTCTATACCTTCCGCTACTCCCTTCCTGTTTAACACAAGGATCACATAAATATTACATCCCTTGCGCATTCTCTTCCATAGCTACAAGAAAGAGATGAACCTCAGGAAAAATCATTGGTTCTGAACTACAATCATGCATCTTTGTCCCTCATCATCGACCAAGATCAATTGTTTCATCTTGTAGTTGAGTATCACCTCATGCAATTCCAACCAGTCCATATCGATCATGATGTCGTAATATCCTAAGAACATGAAATACAGGTTGTTCCTACTGACAAACTCTCTCAGGTTAAGGCTACAACCCGTAACATTCCTACCAACCTTTTTTTTGGCTCCCAAATCCATTTCTACAAATCTAAACTCATCTTGTTCGATTTCCTTTACCTTAATTCGTCTTAGCACTGCCCAGAAATGAAATTCTCAGTAGCACTAAGATCTATCAAAATACTAAGGGTTTTGTCAGCATTGGTACTTAACTTCTCAAGAACAGTCGACTGGTGCTCCTCCTGGCGATTATTTACTACTGCATGAATTTGATGGGCCTTGCCCAAATCTCCCACAGTAGTGGGTCTGACTGATCTAGATGCTCTAGTCCTCTCCACTGGGAAGTCACGTTGGTAATGTGGCTCCCCACATGTCCAACACCCTTTCTTCGGTCTAGTACTCCTGGTAATTGAGATAGAAGATGACAGCCCTTCAGCCTAGAATCCTGGTATATTCTACTAAACAAGACTAAACTATTATTGTTGCAGTTGATGTTGTTGTTGGTGCTATGGTACTTATTAAGGAGTTTGTTGTTGCGGTGCTAGTCACCAAGGTGTAGCGAAATTGGATCCTCTCTGGAAGCCATGATATCCTGGCATATGTCTAGCTATTGTCTGATGTTGCTACACACCAGATGGAACCTGCCCTACTGGTCTCGCTAGAGTTCTTCTTTGAACCCCGCTAATAAGTTCCTCCTCTACTATGAGGGCCTTCTGAATGACATCATGCAAGGTTTGAGGTATCAGAATCCCAACCTTTGCACGAATACTGACATTAAGTCCAAACGTGAATTTGTTGACCTTAAACTTCTCGGTATTTAGGTGTGGGGCATACCGAAGCAACTCCATAAAATGTGCCTTGTACTCAGGCACCATACGACTGCCTTGTCACAAGGTGTTGAACTCATTGAGTTGACGCTCAATGAATTCCTCCAATAGATAACTCTCTCGGAAGCGTTCCTCGAACAATTCCCATGACACGTCTTCGACGACCATGTTCAATTGTGGCAGGAGCGTCTTCCACCATAGAAGAGTGCTCCCCTTAAGTTTAAATACTTCCATACAGACCTTCATGTTGGAGGTATATTCACAAAGTGAAAAGAACATTGCCATATTCTCCAACCATGCATCGGTGACTGCATTGTTCAGGGCACTAAACAACTTCAGAAATTTGACCTTCTCAAGTTCGCAGTGAATGATACTAGTACCGATTGGAGCGCGCAGTGGACTCTCAGGGGGTGTCGACGCCCTGGCCTCATCACTATCCAAATAACTGATCAGTGCCTCAGACATCCCCTGAAAGGACCTCATTAGCCCAACCACATCACCCACAACTATATGTTCCTGCCCAAAAACATGTTCATCTCCTCGGGGGTTAGACCCCTCAGGTGTGGATGCTACTATGGGTGTCTTGCCTCCTCCCCTACCACCCCATCATCTGGCTCCATGGAATCCTCTAAACATTATTACTTGCATGAATACAAATCAAATTAATTAGCAACCTTATACTCAAAAAATCAAATCAACGAAATCCGTAATGATCCCAAGTCGCTGGTTGACCCAGCTCTGATACCATATGTAATGTCCCCATCATTACAACTACATGAGACACAACACAATTTTTTTTTTTTTTTTAATTGTCTTAAGAAGGAAAAAAACAAGAACAAAAGTTAAACAACACAACTTGACGAAGAACACAACGCATCCATATCAGGAAACAAACAACAACAACTCATCATACTAGCACATCAGGCAACTGAGTGAAACATGTGATAATCAATAGATAGATAAAAATGACTACCTGCCCGACACAAGCAAGACAATGCCTATAAGCTAAAGGAAAACATCAACAACCTGATATAACAACTTCGATGACCAATAACTAGAAACCTCTATGATGCACAAAACCAAATGCATTGAGGCACTACAGAGCCAAGTACCAACATCAATTACAACGAACAAATGCCCACATCGAGAAGCACAATAATCTGGCCAGCTTATCATTCCCATCTATCCATTAGGGTGCGCAATGATCCCCTCATCAGGAATCATGCCATCACAATTATTCGGCGAGACAGTAACCAAAGAGTAACATAACACATCTAGACCGTAACCCAAGGATAAATCCAACGCGCTAGGAGACCGAATTAAGTGTCAAAATACATGAAGACTAAACCCAAGAACCCAATCAAAAATTCAATAAGACGCAAATGAAATATGAATACTATAACAATCATACATCACATTAAATTTCTAAATCCACATAATTCATACATTCTTTCAACTGATCCTTCTTTACCATTTATGGGATAACTACTTGTTTTTTTGTGTGTTTAAAATAAAGAGAGAATTAGTATATGCACTTAACATAATCCATACTAATGCCAGTGTAATGAGGAACGCAATGATGAATTAGACCATGTTCGCATAGTAAGAAGTATATTCTCTAATATGTACTAGTTATTCCATGGTGATGCCTTGACTACCTCAATCTGTAAAGATAATTATAATCAAACAATTAGTTCATGGTAACTACATCAATTTTTACATGTTAAAATAATTATAATCAAAACAACTAGATCATGGTATCTATATCAATCTGTACATGTTAAAATAATTAAAAGAAAAACAACTAGTTCATGGTAACTAACTAATGGTAACAATTAGTTTTGTATAGTAATTATATGTTGCTAACTATATATTGTCTAGCGTTGATATGTTGTCCATTAATGAAACTATGTCTAACAATGATATCGATATCCAAATACGTACAGATCATTGTCAGTCAACCATTACAATTACAACATACAACGCAATCATTGTCATACACAACATACAACACTTACAACATATTCGATGTCATTACAAACACAACATACAACAAAATCGTTGTCATACACAACATACTACGCTTACAACAAAATCCTTGTCATTACATATATCTCCGTCACACATTATATATTAAATCGTTGTCACTAAAATTGCTAGAATTATATGTCTATCACACATTTATATAAAAACTTTGTCAATAAAATGCTCTCTACCAATAAAAAGTGGGATTCACTGCCATTCACAACGTTGTCTATAAAGGGATTCACTTCCATTAAAAATGATGTCTAAAAAGGGATTCAGTGCCATTAAAAATGCATGTATCAACAATGTAATTCACGGGTAAATATATCACTCTCTGCTAACATTCATAGATGAGATATCGCTCTATATATGCCACAAAAATCATAGTGTGAACAATGTGTAATGTGCCACGAAAATCTTAGTGTGATTGTGGTGTAATGTGCCACGAAAATCTTAGTGTGATTGTTGTGTAATGTGCCACAAAAATCTTAGTGTGATTGTTGTGTAATGTGCCATGAAAATCTTAGTGTGATTGTTGTGTAATGTGCCACGAAAAGATTAGTGTGATTGTTGTGTAATGTGCCATGAAAATATTAGTGTGATTGTTGTGTAATGTACCACGAAAATATTAGTTTGATTGTTGTGTAATGTGCCACGAAAATTGTGGTGTGCATGTTGGGTAATGTGCCATGAAAATTGTGGTGTAACTATTGTGCAAAGGCTGGGTAAATTGTCCAGAATTTAGTGGTGTGAAGGTTGAGTAAATACTCCAAGAAAACTCGGAGATAATCAATCACCAGAAAATGAAGATGCAATCAATCACAAGAAAACACAAAGATTTACTATTCAAGCGCAGAGATTTATCAGAGTTTAAAAATTTTAAATGCAGAGTGTAATCACAGTTTAATCAATCAAGATGCAGAGTTTAATCATAAGACAAAAATGAAGAGATAAGTAAGGGATAGACAATTGGGCAAAATTTATCCTTCACTTATGATCCATGCACAAGAAAGCATGGCATTTGAATCTATAAGTCTTTAAACATTGGAGTAACAATCGTCGATTCGACTCTGGGCTGACTACTCAGGGATGGACTAATAACTTAAGGGATAAGGGAGAGAAGATAAAAACACAATTGTTTCTTTGTATTAATCAATAAAAACAATGTAGAGAAGTCCTTGCAATCAGGGGTTGGGTTTTCCACTGTAAATCAATTCAAAATGCAATGAGCATAAGGTTGAGATGAATTTAAGTTCTTTGATTATAAAACGTTGGGCTCATCAAGACAAATTGTTGAAGATAAAAATTAAATCTATGGACGATGTTATGTTGAATAAAACATAATTCTTAACACATTACAAGCACAGTACTGAAGGTGCAGGAACAATAATTAAACTACCATTCAATACAGATATACACATGTGTACCGTGGCTAAATGAGAAATCTCCAAAGTTGTTGTCTCACACGCGCTCCATCCAGCTCCTGCTTGTCAACCGATGTGAACTCACCGGTACCTCCCAGCCAACTCTAGGGGTACTCTTCTTCCCCCTGAGCCCCTTGAGCCGCAAAGGGGCCATGCACACAATACTAGAGAATTCTAGCACCCATCTCGCCTCACAAGGTCAAGCTAGCACTCGTTACCCGAGCTGGGTATCCCAACTCCCACAAGAGAAAGTTCAGTCAAGGTAAAATTTCAGCAGTGTAACGTTACACAAAAATATGAGTTCCATACTCCTCCTCCTCCATCCTTTTTATAGAGTTTTTAAGTAATTAGTTTCCCAAATTTTCATTAAATTCCTTTTTCAGTTAATTAATTTCGAAAAACCTCTCCTGTACACGTCGCCCAATCCCCTAGTTGCACCAAAAAATCAATTATATTAATTAATTAAATATTCTTATTTCCCTCATCCACCTAAGAGCATTCCTAAAGATGCTTCTCGGTGTCCCAAAATTCCCTTACACTTCTTAAAATACTTACGCCTTACTTAATTCCTAGTTGAGTTCATAATTAGAAAGTTTCAAAGGCAATATTCCTTACTAAGTTATACATTCATCTTTTTCTTTATGTTTCCCCTTTTCTTTAAGTTTCCTATTTCTTTTAAGTTTCCCCCTTTTTCCTTTTTAACTAAAAATCAATTTAGCAAGTGTAGATAAAACAACCATTTACCCTTTTTCCTTTTTAATTAAAAATCAATTTAGCAAGTGTAGATAAAACAACCATTTACCCTTTTTCCTTTTTAATTAAAAATTAATTTAGCAAGTGTAGATAAAAAAAAACAACTATTACCCCTTTTTTAAAATTTAATCCTCCATTATAATTTTGAATTTAATAAATAAGTTTGGATTTCTTACCCCCCTTCTTGTTACATGTTTATTTATTAATTTTATTTTTTTTACCACATGTTCTACTTAGACCTAGGTTGTAATTTCACTAGGTTGGGCGGAATTTTTTTTATTAGGGAAAATTGTTTTTAAACCTTACTTATCACATCATTCATTTTAAGGCCGACAAAAGACAGGAAATTTTAAACCTTACTTATCACATCATTCATTTTACCTTTTACCTCATATGGATGACATATTAGATGGCTACAAAAGATAGGAAATTGAAATGTAACAACAAGTTCAAGAAGGAAAATGTGCATGTGGTATGGATCCACGAATATCCACATGGTATTGCATGTGTTAATTGAAATTGAAACCCCACTTCTCTCTACCTGGTAGAGTTCCATGGTTTTCCACTTTGTAACACATGCATTAATTGAACAAAGGCCAAATTTGGCATCACACTAAATGTGGAAATCATATGTACAAATAATAATTTCTTAACATGATTAAGTAAATGTAAAAAATTAAACATGGTAAAAGGACGAAGAATATGCCAACATATTCAATTTTTATCCATAAGAATAGACTTTGTGAGCAAGTAGACTGTGAGGCAAGATGTGTACTATAGATATCTGAGTAAGAACATGGATGCATGGTTGACCCTATGTAGAAGGGTCTAAATTGTTTTTTTTTAATATTAGCTTGAGGAGGGTGTACTTTGTTCCTCAGAGAACTCATGTGAATTGTTGAAAGGGTAAATGAGAAAGAATGTTTTGTTATTATAGAAGGAAAAATGAATATGCCTCCCAAAATTGTATGTGAACGATTATGAAGAATCATGAGTGAAATGACTTAAATGGATATGCATGTGAAATTGTAAAGTGTGCCTATGATAGGCACACAATATGTTGATGCATGTAGTTAAGTTCATTGTGAACATAAGATAACATAATAAGGATACATATGGAATGTACCATCTGAATGCATAGATGTATGCTGGTAATTCCTTATGGAATATTAGGTAAAAATATTAAATGACCAAGTTGAGGTTGACTCAAGGTTGAGGTCATTTCAGTTAGTGATGGATATGCAACAAGGGAATTGCAAGATGAGACAATTCCATGTTGAGGAACTATGTGAGAACATTGTCATGACAACATAGCTATGACCTTAATGACTGCTAAGAATTAGGTAGTGGGATGCAAGACTATCTATATAAGAATCTTGGATTACAATATAAAACATAAAACATACATGGGGAAAATGCAAAGGAATGTTAACCATTCTAATGTCTAAAAGGTAATGTTCACAATGCACAAGTTCATAATTCATTATGAACCAAAAGCTTGTTGTTGTATCATGTTGATGTACTCAAGAAGGTCAAGGTAAATCTGGCTAAGACTTCTCAAGGAATAGAGTAGGAACATTTGAGGAGGGATCAATTGCATTACCAACAAATGACAGAAAAAGAAGAAGGAAGGAACACTTTCCTCACTTTAGAACTCTGAATTGAGACCGAGTTGTATGCTCAAAGAGAACAACTGTGAAAAGAAAGGAAAATAAATTGATGAATATGTTTAAATGAATAATTGTAGTTAAACCATGTTATGAAAAGACATAAATTTCCCTCGGAATAGATCGATTAGGATGAAAGTTCCAAGTTGTGCAAAGGAATTGAAAAAGGGGAGAATCATTTGTTCCCTTTTTTGTTAATTTTTTTTGTATTTCTTTGGGATGATAAAATTGACATATTTTTATGTGTTAAGGTTTTCAACATGAGAATGTCAATAGCTATATGACTGTAGAAATAGATGAAATAATCAATTTTGTTTACCCTCATGAAAACTTTGAGGACAATGTGACACAGTGTATATGGACATGTTGAGACGTATATGAAATTGTTTGTTGATTTAAAATGATAAGGTGCATGGATTTTAATTTAGCATGAAAACTAATATATGATTGTGAATGTGGCCATACCTGCTATGTCTAAGGGAAGATAGAATCTATTGGGAAGGACAATTGGAAATAATGGTCAACCTCAAGGAGAGGATAAATGCATGAAGGATGTTGTTGAAAGATTGATAAAGGGACTTTGGAAGTTCCCTGAAGCACCATTGAGGATATAAAATCGAAAGGTTTTCGACAGCCAACCAGGTATAAATTTATCATGCTTTGTGGCATGAGGTTGAAGAGGGATAGGGTAAGGTTCCTCTTAAAATAATTTATATTTTAATAATAAAATTATAATGTTGATTGACTGAGCTATGTCATTAATACCCAAGTAGGGTAAGATTCAAGAATATATAACCCGAATGTTAAAGAAAAAGAACCTCTAGCATCCAAGGATGGTTGAGATCATTGAAAGAAATTAATGAACAAGTGTCATGAATATATTGACAAATCGATAAAGATTGGGAAAAAAAGTTCTCATAAGAAGGACATTGATTGGATGCATTGAGAAGATGAATGTGGTGTGAAAGTGGGCATGCATAGGACTCCCTATCATGGAAGAAGGATATTCCAATATCCTACTAGAGTTATAGAATGGGAAAGAGAGAATTGGGTGGCCATGAGTATTTTCACAGTGGTTACCCATAAGAAAGGAACGCTTAGATGCATTCATATGAAATTTTGATTTCATAATATAAAATTTTGATTTGAAGTTATGATAAGTCCTAAGTAGGGAAAAAATAATCCTGATGTAGTAATGAATGTGAACAAAGAAACCATGTGGTGAGAGGTTGGTTAAATCCCAATGCACCCTGGAAAAGTACCTAACTTGAAAAGTGAAAATGTTAAAACAATGCAAGGCTACCTTATGTGTAAAATGTGTCCATGGATAATTGGCACATTGGTTAAATTACTTAATGCTTAAATGCATTTTGAAAAGAAAAAAAAAAGTCAGTATGTTGAAACAATACATGAGTAAGGAATGATGATTCATTTCCCTTCATATGAATAGTGAATAATGTGAAGCACTTTTTTCTATGCACAATTTTAAGAATTGTTTGTGAATCATTGTACATGTAATGTGCATAAAAAAACCAACATTTTGTTGGTTGTGTGAAGACTGAATATTGCAGGAAAGGTTGTCTTGGATATGAAAATAGTGTAAGACCATAAGGGAGAACAATGTTTGTTGGTTGTAAAAGAGCCAAATTGTTATGAGAAGGAAGTCTCATATATATGAAATTGGTCCCTATGTGGAAGAGATCTAAAAATGAAAATGTGAAATTTGAAAATTTTTGGGTGACATATTTGAAAGAAATTTGATTGAAAATTAATGGTGTATCTCACGGTTACTATATGCATGTGATACAAGTGTGATAATAGATCTTTCCTAGAGGGGAAGATGATGGTTGTCAAGATTGGAAAGTGTGTAAAATGGATATTGTGTGACATGAGAAACATGTGATAATCCTTGGTCACCATAATAAATGGCATGTTGTCGTAACACGGGCTCGAGGGATGCCTCAACAAGAACAAGCCAAAGGGACACATTGGCTGTAAGACTCGATGAAGTCTCTAAAAAATCTTCTTGTGAGATAAAACCTTGTCAAGGTAAGATGGGTCACCTGAGGGACTATATAGCAGAGAAGGGGATGCATGAGTGTGGGCCTCGAGGGTGAGTGACCGCAAGGAAGAGGAGACTTCGATAATTCTTGTAAATTATTGGTTGGGAGCATGAAAACAATGGGTATGTCAAGGAAAAACAGTGAGCCAAGTTAATGAGACAACCATATGGATGCATGTCCATAGACTATACATATAATTATTGTATTGATTTGTAAACATTCCCCTAAACTATGAACAACAGTAAAATGTTTAAGCATAAAATGGTGACTAATATGCGTACTATTTGATGTTTACTGTAGGCATATTTTGAAATGCCAAGGTCTAAGCGAGGACCAGACTATGAAGGAAAGGAGCATGATGCTAAAGAAAATGAAGGGTAAAGGCAAGGAAGGTGTACTAAGAAAGAACATTGAGGACGGTTTTCCTTTGAAGGGGGAGGGGATTGTAACACCCTTTTTCCGTCCAATGTGTAATTAATCATAATTATTGAATTAGCCAACCAACTAACTATGGGTAAATCCTTAAAAGTATTAGCCATGATATCACTAGAGGAATGAGAGGGGGCCTCATTAAACTAAAGGACCTCAAACCTTGTTCATATTAATTCCCTCATCCTATATATCGAGACAAATTAGTTACTCGGGGAGTTTGGTGGTCTAAAACCCAACCACTCCAATGAATGAAAGTATGGAAGGTTGGCTGGAACAGTAGAAAACTATCAGCCAAAGGTACCACAAAGTACCATTTCTGTAGATCAGAATTTACCTAAGTTCCTTCTAACAAAAGGAAAGGGGATTGGTTGAGAACCTTCCCAAGGGGTTACATGCAGGGGATGCATGAATGGGAAGAAATGGAATAGAGGGATGCGTGAAAGTGAGACCTGAAGTCTGAGGAGAAATGAGCTATAATTTCTTGGGTCGGGGGAGAAGGCTTGAAGAAGAGAGATATGTTGCTACAAGAGAGAAAAAGTGTAGAGAAATTCCCTGGTGGTATCATGTCTTTGCACGGGGGTGACATGTTGTCGAAGTGACTGAGCACGCAAAGTATATTCTTGGGTGGAGAGGCAAATACCCATAGTCTGTTAGTTGGTTGTAGCCTATAAAAAAAATAAGTATTTATTATCCCTTGTGTAAATGAGTTAAAATAATTAGATGGATATGTTTGATTGTGTTGCAAATGTGCATTTATGGTAAGTGGGTTTGTCTTTTTTGCTATTGGAAAGCCCATGTAGTTGAATGATATTATTCCTATAATTGTATTTATGAGAATCGGTGTTTGTAAATGGATTCACTAGCTGGAACGTTTGTATTATTGTGAGTGTGTAAGATTGATCTGTGGGTCGTAGTTCATTTCATTAACAAATTTCAGCATATTAAGAGTTAGTGAGATTGAAGTGCCTTAATTCACTAACTCTAACCCTTTGTCTTTCTACCAAGGACAAACAATTTCAAACTAGATCTATACATCGCCATATAAGCGATGAGACTCAACAGTTGTTGATCCCGGAGCTAGAGTAGATCTCATCCATAAAAAATGGGCCTTTACCCTGTTGAAATTTCATTATAGAATTTTGTTAGTCCACAACCATTGGATCTGAAGGTGGAGATAACCTTCACCATTGATCTCTACCAGGAGGATCTCGTTAGATCCCAGGATATTGTTGATTGATCAAGCATTTTCAAATGTACCAGCTGAAATATCATAGCTGTAGATATTCGTAAAATATTAGGAGGGAATCCAACATCTTGGGGCACTAGAGAATCAGACCTTGGGGGAATTCTAAGTCCAAACCCATTTGGAAGTTTCGATAATTGATATACGGGGACTAGGTTTGTAGCCCCTGGTTCCATACCTTTAGTTATAAGCGTAAATATGAGAGAGATATTGTGACATCATGAGTTGATCCAGGTGGATATTGGTGGTCACCCACCTTTTCCATTTGGCTGAAAACAATTTTCTGGCAATTTAATGGAAATTTACTATTTTTAGTAGTTTTTAACTTCTGAGGCCATTTTGAGGTCCTAAATGATGGTTTTTCAAGATTAATATTCTCAATGATATCTGAAGGCTTTGATTGAGCCCCCAAAATTAATCTCCTCGATGATACCTTTCCAACGAGCTATCGTATGACAAAGTTACGCCCCCGGGAAGTTGATACACAAAACTACCCAAAACTGGGTCCACAAAATTGTTGGCTTTTCATATTCCGGGGATAGGGTTTTGGATTTTATTTATGATAAAAAGGCCTTTGGAGATTCATTGTAAAATTCACGTTCTTACGAATGTGAGTAGCCATAACATCTATTTTAAGAGATAAGATTCCACAATTCTATCAAGTCTTTCACTATGTAATTTTACAGTCTTTGTACATGTTCTCTCATTAATAGAAATTGTGCATTACTGTATATCTTTGTTTATGGTTGCATATGTGATACATTTTTGTTATATTATTGGATATCTGAGATATCTCTGTATATCACTTTATTATATCTCAGCTCTTATTTCATGCTGAAAATAATCTGGATCAGTGGTATCAGAGCAGGTTGCTCTTGATTGTTCTTCAATGCATGTCCTTGACGAGGTCTAAGTATAGAAAGTTGGGTATTGATATTGTATCTCTTAAGGACAATATCTCTTGCATTCCTGGGAAACCCTCCATGGTAGAAGAAAATAAAAACAATGGAGCAAAAGATTCTATTAATCATTTTCTTGAGCAAGCTCTCACATGATAGAGGGACGAAATGATGGAGAATTGTTCCCACATCCTTCAACGCCTTCCGATAACAATATGTGCCTCTTCATCAATCAGCCACTTTGCAAGCATGTCTCCTTTCAAGGTATAGGTTAATTTTGATATTCCCATATTTGAAGGTCAGATAGATGCAGATTCCCTAGACAAATGGTTAAATCTTCTAGAAGGTTATTTCTATGATCACCATTTTTCTGACAGGGAAAATATCACCTTCACACTCCTTAAGGATATCCCCCATTTCAAACATTAGTGGGAAACTTACTGGGATAAATGTTCCACAGAGGAGTCCGAAATATATGGGGTCGATCCCTCTTGGGATTTTTTTTTGGATGTGATAAAGGAACGGTATTACCCTATTGGAAACTATGAGGACCAATACATGATATGGACGACACTACGGCAATAAAGGGGCCAAGAAGTGTCGAAGTTCACCAATACCTTCCATACCTTGTGCACCAAGATGGATATCAAAGACTCTAAGCGACATTTGGTTCTAAAATACCACGGGGCTCTACACATATACATCTAAACTAAAATGGATTTTCTAGACATCTCATCTGTCAGTGTTGCTTATCGATATGCTATTAAAATCGAGCATAAATTTAGGCATGAGAAAAAATGGGAGTTCGAATCTAAAAATCCAAAACAACCAAAGTATGAGAAACATGACCCTAACAAATAAATTCTTGAAAACCAGTCTAAGACACAAGAAAAGAAGGGTCACGTCAAGACGAAGAAGGACACTGGAAAATGGTGTGATTTCCACAAAAACCCCTGGCACAACACCGATGAATGTCTCTCAAAAAATTCATTTGTGGCCGAGATCAAAGAGAAGGAGTCGAACCCTCATTTAGAATCTAATTCAAAAAATAACAATAGAAGAAAGATCATTGATGCAGACCCCATTGCTATTTTCACGACCGCAACAATTCAACGAGAAGAACCAACAGATCCTGAAGAGGGGGAGCACCTTTTTCATTCACAGATGTGGGTGAAGGGGATTGCACTACATTTAATTGTTGATAGCAGAAGCCACAAGAACCTCATCTTAGTAGAGGTAGTCAAACAATTGAGATTGTCGAAAACACCACACCCGCAACCATACAACATTGGGTGGCTTCGCCAGGGACAAGATCTTTGTGTCAGCCAGTAGTGTCAATTGTCATACGAAATCCATCCCTTTAAGGATGAGGTATTATGTGATGTTTTCTTGTTGGATGTCTATGGTGTTCTCTTGGGCCAACCATTTATATCGAAGCACCATGCTATCTATGAGTCTCGACCCTGTAGTGTCATTGTTACTCTCGAGGTTCATCTCTATAGGATACTATAGGTATTTCGAACTACTATCCCACCTAAAAAATGTCGCAAGTTAGTATCTCATACTACAAAATTCAGCTTCTTCACAATCTGTTCAAAAGGTGAACAAAAGGATACTACAACCACTACAGCCTCAGACCAATCACCTTCTATCCAACAGAAGGAGGTCGAAAATACTGCAACAAATCAAAAAGATTCCTTATCCACCCAAAAATCTCATGTAGCCTGACTGTTTGAACAGATTCAACCACGCCAACAATAGGTTCATGACATCCTTCCATAATGCAATGTCTCCAGCAGGGCAAGCGATGCACCAAGATTTAATCACTTTCCCCTCTCCTCTGGGAAATCAAAGAAATGGATACCATTTCTTCCTAAGGGAGGATTGATCCAAGTGGATATCAGTAGCCACCCACCATTTCCATCTGGCTCAAAACAATTTTCTGGCAATTTTGGCAATTTACTATTTTTAGCAGTTTTTAACTTCGGGGGTCATTTTGAGGGCCTAAATGAAGGTTTTTAGGGATATAGATTCCAAATGATAGTCCAAGGCTATGATTAATCCCCCAAAATTAATATCATCTATGGTACCTTTCCAATTAGCTATCGTGCACCCAAACATAGATTGTATTCCAAAGTTATGCCCCCGAGAAGTTGATACACCAAACTACCCAAAACGAGGTCCAAAAAATTGTTGTCTTTTGATATTCCAGGGTTAGGATTTTGGATTTTATTTATGATAAAAAGGCCTTTGGAGCCTCATTGTAAAACTCATCTTCTTGCGAATGTTAGTAGTCATCACATCTGTTATGAGAGATAATTTGCCACCATTCTATCGAGTCTTTCACTATGTAATTTTATAGTCTTTGTACATTTTTTCTCATTAATAGAAATTGTGTACTAATGTATCTTTGTGTTTATGGTTTCATCTCTTCTACATTTCTATTATATTATTGGATATATGATATATCTCTGTATATTTCTTTATTGTATATCAACTCTCATTTCGTGTCAAAAATAATCTGGATAAGTGGTATCAGAGCAGGCTTCTCTTGATCGTTCTTTAGTGCATGTCCCTGACAAGGTACGAGTATATAAAGTTAGGTCTCAATCTTATATATATTGAGGAAAATCACTCTTGCATGCCCAAGAAACCCTCCATTGTGGAATAAAATAAAAATGACAGATCAAAATATTATATTAATATGTTTCTTGAGAAACCTCTCACGCGACAGAGGGATGAAATGATGGATAATTTTTCCCACATCCTTCAATGTATTCCAAAAACAACGGATGCATATTCATCAAGAGTCCACTTTGAAGGCACCTCGACTTTCAAGGTACATGTTAATTTTGATATTCCTGTATTTAAAAGCCAGATATATGCGGATGACCTAGACAAATGGTTAAATATGATATAAGGTTATTTCTCTCTTCACTATTTTTTTGATAGGGAAAATATCACCTCTGCATCCCTTAAGGCTCTCCCCCATGTCAAACATTGGTGGGAAAATTACTGGGAAAAAAGTTCCACAGAGGATTCTGGAATATATGGAGTCGATCCCACTTGGGAATTTTTTGTGGATGCGATAAAGGAACAATATTACCTTGTTAGTAACTATGATGACCAGTACATGATATGGACCACACTACGGCAAGAAAGGGGCCAAGTAGTGTTGGAGTTCACCAATACCTTTCATACCTTGCACACCAAGATGGGTATCAAAGACTTTGTGTGACATTTGGTTTTGAAATACTGCAGGAATCTGCACAGATAAATCCAAACTTAAATGGATTTTTTGGACCTCTCATCACTCGGTATTTCTTATCAATATGTTGTTAAAATCGAGCCAAAATTTGGGCACTAGAAAAAACGGGAGTTCGGATCTGAAAATCTGCAAAAACCAAAGTATGAGAAAGACATCCCTAACAAACAACTTCCTGAAAACCATTCTAAGCCACAAGAAAAGAAGGGTCAGAGGAAGACGAAGAAGGACGGTGGAAAATGGTGTGATTTCCAAAAAATCCCCTGGCACAACACCGATGAATGTCTCTCAAAACAATCATTGGTGGCAGAGATCAAAGACAAGGAGATGAACCTTGATTCATAATCTAATTCAGAAAATATTGATAGAAGAAATATCATCGATGCAGACCCCACTATTATTGTCATGACCGCAACAATTCAACCAGAAGGATGAACAGACCCTGAAGAGGGGGAGAGTATTTTTCATTCACAGATGTGGGTGAAGGTGATTGCACTACATTTTATTGTTGATAGCAGAAACCATAAGAACCTCATCTCAGCAAAGGTATTCAAACAGTTGAGATTGTCGACAAAACCACACCTGCAACCATACAATATTGGGTGGCTTCCCTAGGGACGACATCTTCATGTCAACTAGTAGTGTTGATTGTCATACGACATCCATCCCTTCAAGGATGAGGTATTATGTGATGTTTCCCTATTGGATGTCCTTGACGTTCTCTTGGCCCAACCATTTATGTGGAAGCTCCATGCTATCTATGAGTCTCGACCCCGTAGTGTCATTGTTACTCTGGGGGGTCATATATACAGGATACCAAAGGTAGTTCCAACTATTGTCCCACCTAAATAATGATGCAAGGTAGTATCTCATACTACAAAATTCAGCTTCTTGAAAAATTGTTCAAAAGGTGAACAGAAGGATACTACAACCACTACATCCTTGGTCGAAGAACCTTTTATCCAACAGAAGCAGATCAACAAGAATGCAGCAAATCACAAATATTCCTTCTGCACCCAGAAATATCATGTAACCCAACTGGTTGAATAGATTCAACCCCACCAACAATAGGTTCATGACATCCTTCCACAACGCAACGTCTCGAGCAAGGAAAGAAACACACCAAGATTAAATCACTTTCCCCTCTCCCTTGGGAACTCAAATAAATAGAGACCATTTCTTCTTAATGAGAGAGGATTGATCTAGGTGGATATTGGTGGCCACCGACCTTTTCCATCTAGATCAAAACAATTTTCTGGCAAATTTGGTAATTTACTATTTTTAGCAGTTTTTAACTTCTAGGGCCATTTTGAGGGCCTAAACGAAGGTTTTTTAGGATCGATTTTCTCCATGATAGCCAATGGCTCTGATTGATCACTCAAAATTAATCTCCTCGACGATACCTTTCCAACGAGCTATCGTGCACCCCAAACGGAGATCGTATGCCAAATTGTTTCCCTCGGCAAGTTGATACACTAAACTACCCAAAACGGGGTCCATGAAAATGTTGCCTTTTTATATTCCAGGGTTAGGGTTTTGGATTTTATTTATGATAAAAAGGTCTTTGGAGCCTCATTTTAAAAATCATCTTCTTGAGAATGATATTATCCATCACATCTCTTCTTATATATAAGCTACCACCATTCTAGCGAGTCTTTCACTATGTAATTTTACAGTCTTTGTATATTTTCTCTCATTAATAGAAATTGTCTATTACTATAGCTCTATGCTTATGGATTCATCTCTGATACATTTCTATTATATTATTGAACATTTGATATATCTTCGTATATTTCTTTATTAGATCTCATCTCTCATTTCATGCCGAAAATAATCTGGATCAGGAGTTATGTGTCGC
Organism: Picea engelmannii; assembly: GCA_009831015.1. Taxonomy (NCBI): domain Eukaryota; kingdom Viridiplantae; phylum Streptophyta; class Pinopsida; order Pinales; family Pinaceae; genus Picea; species Picea engelmannii. Next base: position 43,125 of record ML803036.1, read on the forward strand.
ACTAGCTTGGCAGACAGGAGGTCCATAGATTGACACTTCTCACTATTTTATTCGCTCGTAAGCCAAGTGTGGACCCTGAGTAGGATCCAAACTTTAGAAGAGTGCCTTAAAACCTAAGTCGTCAGGGAGAGCCAACACATCTGAGTCGCATATCTCATGGTGAAGGTTGGGGATCGTAACCTCGTGATTAACGGTCCTTAATCATCTCGTAATACCGGAAAGTGGACCATGTTGATGGGTCCTATATCCCTGATTCAAAAGTAGGAACAAAACCCGCCACTGAGGCCCAATTATAGTATGAAGTGTTTAATAATGGAATGCTTCTCCAGATCTTGTGATCCATCCAATTTATCGATGGGCTTTATCTTTTCTTGTGAAGGATCTTCCTTTAGTTTGGACTATCTCTTTTTGTATTTTCTCTTGGTTGGGACTGATATGGGATGTAATTTGGTATAAACCAACTTGGTGACAAACAAAATTAAGTTCTAACTACTGAAGAAGAGGTCGAACTTGGGATAACCTACTTCTCAAGCACACAGACAATGATTCTATACCACAGGCCTAGTACTAATACATTAACCATGTGATCATCCAATTACTATCTGAGAAACTAATTATCAGAAAGAAAACACATGTGCAATAAGATAATGGAAAGAAAAATAATTCATCTACCATAATCATTCATCACACGATAACAAAACGATTCATCTTCATCAATAAAGTAAAGAACAACAAAATATTGCACCAGATAACTTGACAATAGATTAAATAACTCTTACTCATTAAAACATCATTCATGAAACGAGATAGGAAATAGTTCTTCTGCATGTCCAATTTCATGCATTTGATGAAAATAACTTGTCTCTGGTCCAGAAGGACTTCTCAACTAATAACAACTTCAAAATAATTATTAACAACTAGAAAGAAAGATTTCTTGAAAAAACCATCGACCCTTGACTAATCGTTCGATGTCTTTATTTATAATGTAAAATTAAACTGAAAATAACGGCTGAGTGCAGTTTAAACAAAACAAAAATCGCCATGTGGTGTCATATTCTAACAGTTTCTTTAACAATCAACCTGAGATATCACTTGAAATGGTGACTTTTCTCATACTCTGACCAACTGATAAACAACTCTTCGCAAGTTTGGGCCCATGGAAATCTGTGTTATTCCATCGAAGCCATGTCAAGTCCTATGATGTCCATCGCATGCGTCCGATAATTTACTAGATTGGTGTTCAACTGTTGTAGCATAGTTCGATCTCTAATCAGATGGCCCATAAATCGTTGCACTTGCTCTGACACTGTGTCGGTCATCTTTGCAAGCTCTTTAGCCCATAGTGAATCTTTCTTGGCATGTGACTTATCTATGTCAAACAAGTCGAAAAAGTTGTTTGGGGCGCCAAAGTCGGGGAGTCCGATCTCCTTTAATGTGTTGTTGTTTTCTCCCCAATGTTTCTCGCATCTGACCTACTGCTCTTGAATTTCTCGGTGTGAGTCTTGAGACATCTTCGTCCAATACTTGGTTGATCGCCTCATGCGATTAAGACTTCTTTGGCCTAACATATGGATTCCATGTTCTTTTTTGTCTCGTCCCTACTGGACTACATCAATGTATTCGAGTTTTTCTACTGCTTTTTGCATCCTTTCATACCATCGCTCCATATCCTTGCATGTTTAGAGTGTCATGAGAGTGTCCTCCTAGAGCTCAGTTATCCTCTATGTAAAAATGTGTCACTCTTTTGTGAATTGTTTCTAAGCTTCTTCAAACTTTCATCTCATATATATACTATGGTCTAAGTGGCTCCCTGATAGTACTCAGCCAGGTGGAATAAATTTTCTAGTTCCTTCAAGGCGGCGGCCAACTCCTTTTCATCTCATTTGTCTCTGTCCAAGGTGGAGTCCGAGATCACCATTCCCACACCGAGTAGCTCCGACTTCCGGGTATTTTCTTTGTTTATCAAATTATCCTCTGTAGTGACGAGGATGGAGCGATCCAATGTGATCCTCATTTTCCTTGTGGTTCTTTAGACGATGGATTTTCTCTTTTAATCGTAGGAGATCTCATAGATATCTTCTACCTTGTCTACCGAATCAGGTATCTATTGATCACCCCATGTGAGTGTTCTTCCTAGCTTACCAGTGGTGTATACTTTTTTTAGGTCAGGTTCCTGAAATCCCTCAGTATGTTTCAAGGGCCCAGACTCTATCTATTCCTTGTTGGGGATCTGATTATTGGACAAAATGGAAACGTCGGAAGAAGAATTTGTACTTACTTGTTCACCGATCGTTGAACCATTTATTTCCTTTTGCGAGGATCCTTCTTTTGGATCATCCAGTTTGGGCTTGTCCTTTGGATTGACTTCTCTGGTATATGACACATCGAGTCTCTTCATTTTGAGGCCACTTTTATCTTCAGTTTCCTTTTGTGGGACCTCTTGGGTTTGGACCCTGAGATCAGGAGAAGGACTGTTCACCAGTTTCTTTTCCTCTTGGATGCGCACAAGATTCTCGAGAGATGCCTCCGGGCTCTTATCATCACTATATACATTTATAAACTCACTCAAAGGGTTATGAGCTCTTGTGTCAACTAATACCCAACCCATATTAGGTTGAATCATCATGCCTGTTGGCGAATTTTCTGGTGGTATTGTGGATTCAAGGTTATTTGACCCATTGGTGTTACTAATGTTTATGAAATTAGGGGGACTTGGCCCCACTGGGATTTCCTTCGGGATGTCTTTCGGGAGTCTTTGGATCCTGATGAAGTCTGATTTATCCAACATATGATCCATTACCTATAGGACATGTTGATACATGAGTTCCCCTCTCTCCTACGTATCCAGAGCCTCAGAGAGATCCCTATCTTGCACCGGGGTTACCTAGGAAATCTCTGTTGTTTCGGTGGTTTCCTGGGGAACTTCCACCGCCTTGACTGGTTCAGATGTTATCCTTTATCCCCTGGCCCTGAGGATCTCTTGAGCTGATTGTTCCAAGACCATTGTTTTCTTTTCCCAACTCATGGCGTTGAACTTGGTTGCTTTAGTATCAACCATCCTTGCCACTACCTTGTCCTAGTATTCATCATTTTTGGTCAAGATATCATCCTCAAAATGGTCATGGGCATAGGGCCAATAGGATGATACATGTTATGCATGCCTTAGGACCATACCCTTAGGATCATGCTTGTGAAAATGGCCAATCTGGAATCAGAATTCCAATTGACTTAACCCTTCTTTCTTGGCCTATGTGGTGTCCTTGACCATGTAGAAGTCAATATAAAACCCATAAGGTATGAAGGCCCGCTTATTATCCTTTACCAAAGTGATGTTGTAGCCTTGAAAAATGGTATGATAATAGATTTCCCCTAATACTAGTCGATTGGGGACATATACAGTTAACATATGGGGTGGTCACGTGGCATCAAAAAACTGATATAGGTATAGCACTCATCTAGATACTAGTGTCCTACTTTCGATACAACCTTTTTTTCTTCATCCGATAGCCTTGGGAACTCTTTCTTGAACAACAAAGAATAAATTCATGCGATAAACTGGTCGCAAATGAGAGAGAAATATTTCTTGTACCTGTTCTCCCACAAGATGTTTATGTATACATGGATTGGGAGCTCGAAGGAGTGCCAACTCATTTTCATTCCCGCGAAGACGTTCTTGGCGCAAATGATGTCCAGTAGGTAAGAATCCATGTAGAAGGAAGGGGTTTCTCTCTCTTTCAGCATCTGAGCTTGTTGTATGCAAGTGCTCACCTGTTTGGATATGATTGCACCCCAGTTAAAACCTATTCCAAAAATGGCTACGGTGTAAGCTAGAGGCATCCAAGCCTTCGAAAAACTTGGTGCAGTCTTTCTCTCCATGAAATCGGCAGAGGAGGGCCATTAGAAAGATGTAAGGCTCTCTTATTTTGGCCATCGGGTACCAACCAAAGGTCCGATTGGTGAACTTTTTATCCTCTCTCCACTAGGAAGAATTAATCTTGTTGGTGTCTTGTTTCTTATAGAAACTCAAAACAAAATCAGTGTTCAACCGTTCCTCCGACTCCCTGAGCTTGTAGTAATTATAAACTTCACTTGGGAGGAAAACCCCAACACATCCACCATTATCATCATTAATTAAACACATATATGCATTAGTGTGATCAATAATCCATTTCAAGAGTTCGATGCAGGGGAATGCCAGAGTTCTTCTCGTCACCATGTGTAGATAAGCCTTGCGTACATTCAGGAGAACTTCATCGTCGAGTCTTCTCGTATCAGGATTGTTGTGCGGGGTATATTCTGGGAGTTCCTCCCACTTGATTTTATTAAAAATTTCTTCCCATCGCAGGAATACTGTCTTGGTCCCAATGTTTGCCTCTGTGTCTCCAAAGGTTGGGGGCTGGGCGAAAGCATTCTCGGTGGATGTCTTGATGAAGGGTACCGGATTTAGAGTGAATTCCAATTGCCTTGCAACCGCTGGGGAGGAACCTTCTCCCGCCTCTGGTTCTTGTAGCTTTGGCGCTCATGTAGATTTCCTAGTGGTGTGCTTCTTTGGAAGCATTATTCCTGCAACTGAAAACTATCCTTTAGGCATGTGTATAAAGTAACATTGGATGAAAACATATGAAATGAAGAATAAAACATCCATAAGTTGGTACATACCTGTAACGATTGCTAAAATTGTTGTTTAATACTCATTGGACGTTGGAAACTTTCTCAAGATCACTCATATTTCTCCTCTGGGTGCTAAGAACTTCTTTGCACACATAATAATCTTATTCAAAATGACTCAAAATAATATAACATGAGAGATCCTACTAGTCGTATCAACCAATTAACATGAGTAATGGATGAAATTCAAAACGACCTACCATCAAATCTCTGCAAATAAATTCTACGTGGGTTGATGGTGGGGGCATGGAGGGAGATGCATTGGATCGGCATGCTCAAATGGTACTTTTGATTTGCGCACGAATTAGCAACTAATGCGCAATCCTAGAATCAACTAACCTTTTTAAATGTGTCATATCTAGCATATCTTAGAGCTAAAATGTCCCATCATGTTGCATTTCGTAGTGGACAGATTGGGAATCGACGATATCCTTGTGTATGTTTCCATTGGTATCCTCCTAAGAAAACTTTCGATGATGATCGGTTTAGATGCATGATGTTGATGTGGAAGAACTAGTTCAAGGTGCAATGTGGATCGCGGGATATAGTAACAACCTCAGGGAAAACACGATTGTATTTCTAGTCACTCAAGAACAGACAGGTGGCAACTGAGGACAGGTAGTTTGACCATACATCTTAGTCGAGGTCAGGTTTTTTAACAAAAAACTTGTGTATTAAAATAAGCTTGGGATTTCCAATGCCGAAATTTATCGGGGATCAATGATTGGGGATAGTTCAAGTGTGTAGTTTCTTTGCAAGTTATCATCTTCATAAATCCACGATGCCGAAAAAATTGTGAAAGACGGAGATCGGCGATATCATTCCTTTACTCACGCGACACTTATTCTTTTTGTTCCTTCTGGACACTAATGAGGATCGGTTGTCAATGATATTCTTGCGTTGGTTCTTGTCATGTAATAAAATCCCATCTGCTGATGCTGATGAATATTGAGTATCGGCTACTTTGGTCTTCTCGATCATTTTTTGTCACCTCTAATCCTTCCTGATGTCGAACTTCTTAAGCGCATCAGGGAAAAGTTTCAACTCTCAATTCGTTAAGTAAATGTTAGTCCTTTTTAAATCTATGATGATTTTAACATGCTCAAGAAGACTTTATAAGAATTCAAATGAAACCGCAATGATAAACAAAGGAAACAATTTTCATACTCAAGTGGAAATCAGACAGTGCGAAAAATCAAGTGGTACCCAAAAAGGTAGAATTTGACATAGGCTTTTTAGGGTTTGTTGAGTGCTCAACAAATGACGACTTTCTGAGTGAAAACAAAATCTTTGTTCCTCCTTCAGGGCTCGACTGATGAAAAAGTTGGTGGGGAAATGAACTAGTTTTGAATACAATCCTCTCTTACAATGGTTGATGCTTTTGGGCATGTCCATGGGGTTTTAACCTGTTTTCCTCCTTTGTTTTCTTTAATATTGTCTCATGCCCCTTTTTACAAAATTTTAGCAAAGCATTCACTGGCATGAAGCCTTTAGTTACCTCTACTCACTTGCTTCGGTGTCGCTCCACTGCTAGCGAGCATCCATGGCCCCAGCAGAGTCACCCCGGCATCACATACCTTGCGCCACTGCCAGCAAGCATCCATAGCCCCGACGGAGATATCTACATACCCTCCCCTACTGTTCACTCTTTTGATAATATCAATTTTATTTCAGCACGATGCCCTGAGCGAGTGGGAAAGGATGATGTATGTTTATTTTTCAAGGTGAGATGTTTAAGGTGGATTATTTGCTATCTTTGTCTTCTCAGTGCATGTAGTACTTTCCAACTTTCGTTATTTCCCTTAAGGTCTTACCAAACCACCGAGAAGACACTTTTGACATTTCTCTGAAGTTATTCATTTAGCGAGGTGAGATAGAGGACTTCTCAGAGAAACCGCAAGTTCTCCAATGATTCTTGTGTTTGTAAGTGAGCGATGATTTAGGAACAGAGTTGGCTATGTCACATGATTTTAAGTTCAACCATTGTCTTGCTAAACATAACTTTCAAAAGCACAAAAATCGATAAAGAAAAAGAAAACAACAATTTGGCAATCGTGAAAACAGTCAAACAAAACATAAAACACACACTTTTTTTTTATATATACTTATTGAGAATATTGTTTTAGGGTTTGGCCATTCCCTAGGAAGGAATCAAGTTCCCCCCTTAGATTCTGCAACTGATAATTTCCTTCCCCAATCTTCTCAGCCACCTGGAAAGATCCAAGCTATAGATTCTGAAACTTAGAATGTTTCCCTTTTGGTTCATTTGCTCTATCCCACTTTAGGACTAAGTCTCCTACTTCTAAGTTCTTCTCTTTAGCCTTATGCTTATCAAACCATCTTTTCATTATATGTTGGTGAGCTAAGAATTTTGACTTATCCATTTCTCTCTTCTCTTCCAGCATGAGCAGAGTGTCAATTCTTCATTATGTGGCCGACGAAGGTTCCTCGCTGGAATCTTGGGCTAGTTGAAGAGATGGAAGATAGAGCCCATTTGGGAGGATGGATTCTTGCCCGTAGACCATAAAGTATGGGGAATTTCCTACAGATTCCTTTGGTGTGACCCTATCATCCCATAGAGCGTTATGGAGTAAAATATGCCAATTCCTTTGGTTATATACAACCTTCTTCTTTAATATTCTCACTAGGTTTTTGTTAGTTGATTTTTCCACCCCATTTCCCTATGGATAATTATTTGAAAAGTACCTAATTATGATTCCTTTGTCCAGAGAAAAATATGTCAAAAGGGTAGAAGAAAAATAAGTTGCATTATCAAAGACCAGGACGTAAGGGACACCAAACCTTGCGATTAGTTGTTTTTCTATGAATTGGATTACCACCTTCTCATTTACATGAATCAAAGGGATGGCCTTTGCCCATTTCATGAAGTAATCAATGGCAGTAAGAATGTACTTGTGTTGTTTTGAAGATCTAGGTGTAATTTCTCCTATGCTATCCAACCCCCATTGCTCAAAAGGCCTAGAGATAGTCACTGGTTGGACTAGAACAATAATAGCGTCTTTGAACAAGGTGGGACAATAATAGCCAGCTCTCAGTATCTTATGAGCATTGGTGTTTCCTATGAAATGTCTGTCGAGAGGGACATCATGGAGCTCTTTCAAAATATTTTCTGCATATTCACATTTTAGACATCTTAATAGTACCCCATCATAATTAATCTGGAAGAGTACCAAACTTATAAGGCGATATTGTACAGATTTTAACCTGAGATCTCTCCTTTCCCTAGGGTTCATATTTTCTGGACAAGTCCCATGGTGTATGAGATAAGTTAAATTTTTATACCAAGACTCTTGTCTTGGGGAGATGTATGATACTTCACCACACCATAGAGCCATTTCATTCTCCCATCTGACATCTTCATTAACTTGGCCCTAGGCTTCGGCTGCAAGTTTGAATAACCCTTTCCCTTTTACTAGTTTGGAAGGTTTTATGTCTAGATCAAATTCTTGGACCTCTTCTATCCAGTTCCCTCTTATTTCCCCATCTCTTGTTGAGTGAACAATAGTTGTACCACTGGATGTGGCACAATTACCTTGGTATGGTTCTTGATGATGTAAAACCTAAAGTGTTTTATTTCTTTATATACCTCATAGGATTGTTTATCTATAGCAGGATAATTAAGCTCAGCTCCTTGGAGATTAGTGCTCATGAATGAAATTGGGGCCTCGTTGTTGTCATCATCCTTCTGAGTCAATATTGCAGCTAACGATTGGTTGGAGGCGAAAGTATAGAGGAAGAAATCCCTATTGAAATCAGGACTTCGTAACACTGGGGCTCGATATATAGAAGTTTTAACGTTACTGAATGCATTCTTTCGTTCATCATCCCATTTAAATTCGATGTCTTTGTGAATCATCTTTTGTAAGGGTTTGATAGTTTCCGTGAAATCGGGAGTGAATTTCCTCACAAAAATGATTTTTCCAAAAAAAGAGGGCATAACTTTCTTGTTGTGAGGCAACAGGAGTTGAGCTATGGATTTAATCCTTTTTGGGTCTATGCAAATGCCTGCTTGAGATATAATGTGACCTAATAGCTTACCTTCCTCGAAACCAAAGATAGTTTTCTTAGGGCTTAAGGATATATCATATTTCCTACACCTTTCGAAAATATGAGTTAAGTGTTGGATGTGCTCTTATTTGTTCTTTGAATACACAGTTACGTTGTCTAGATACACTACCACACATTTGTTGATTATTCCCCGAAATGATACTTCCATGGCCCTTTGGAAGGTTACCCCCGTGTTAATTAACACAAAAGTCATGCATTTATAAGCGAAGGTTCCCAATTTGGTTTGGAAGGTAGCTTTCAAACGATCTTCCTTTCAAACCATAACCTGGTTATAACCTGAGAAACCATCTAGTAGAGAGAAAATATTCAATCCAGATAGGAGAAGTCGGGATAACGTTAGCATAAACTTTGATTTGCAATTCCTGATTTGGTTTCTCTTCGGGTTGAAACTTGTTTAAGATGGTCGTGAATCTTTGATTGAAATATTTGACGCTTTATTTTGAACTCATGGTGGCGGCGAAAAACTCATCCATCAGAGCTCCCATGTTAGTTTCTTCTGCAAATTTATCTAGAAAGTCTTTCTGGAACTTCGTCCATCTAGTTGTAGATCCTACTGGCATATTAAAAAACCACGTGGAAGCTGAATTCTCAAACATATAGGGTAAAATCCTACTTACTACGTCTTCATGTTGGATGTTCATAAGTCTGATCGCAAGTATGAACTTCTTGATTTGATCTTCAGGTAATCCCGAAGATTCGGGGTCGAATTTAGAAAGTAGTTTCTCCGGATGTCAGGGAAGATTATGTACTCATCCCAGGATGGCCACAAAGTCTCTATCCAACCAAGGTTGATTGTTCTGGGGTGGGTCCCCCCCTTCTTCATCGTGGACGTTGTTGTCTTCCATATCCTCAGACTCTAAGTTGAACTCCTCTTCTTCCGAAAAATCATTTGTCTTAGAGACGTTGTCGGCTGACATTTTGGGTATAAGATTCATAGGGTGTTTTATTTTGGTGATCGTGAAATCTATTAAGTCTTATATTGTGTGCACGAAAACTTCATTAGGAGTATTGACCATCGGTTTGATTATTTGTTTTCTTCGACAAATTATCGAAGCTAAGGGTAATGCACCAATTTTTCGAGTGTATGCTCTTATGATCCTTCTAAACTTATTTAATTATTCATGAGGAAGAGTGTAAGGTATTTCAGGGAACAATTTTTCTTCCTTGGGCTGGGGTGAGCTACTCGTTTCAGGAGTGTTCATCGTGTGTGGGTTTTCTTGTGAATGACTAGCCATGCATGTGGGTTGCTTATGAATCTATAGGCTATTTGAAATACCATGTAAAATATATATTCAGACATTCATTCTCAGTCCTAGATCCCTAAATCAACAGTAGGAACCAAACCCACCACCGAGGCCCAATAAAAATCTGTAGCGTTTAATAATGGAATGGTTCTCCAGATCTTGTTATCCGACCAATTTATCAATGGGATTTATGTTTTCTTTTGAAGTCTCTTCCTTAAGTCTAGACTATCTCTTTTTGTATTTTCTCTTGGGTCAGACCGATATGATATGTAATCCGGTATAAACCAAGTTGGTGACAAACAAAATTAAGTTCTAACTATTGGGGAAGAGGATGAACTTGGGATAACCCATTGCTCAAGCATGCAGACAACGATTCTATACCATAGGCCTAATACTAATACATTAACTATGTGAGCAGACAATTACTGTCTGAGAATCTAATTATAAGAAAGAAAACACATATGCAATAAGATAATGGAAAGAAAAATAATTCATCTACCATAATCATTCATCACATGATAACACAACGATTCATCTTCATCATTAAAGTAAAGAACAAGAAAATATTGCACCAGATAAATTGACAATAGACTAAATAGATCTTACTCATTACAGCATCATTCATGAAATGAGATAGGAAATAGTTCTTCTCCACGTCCAATCACATGCATTTGATGAAAATAACTTGTCTCTGGTCCAGAAGGACTTATCAATTCATAGCAGGTCCAAAATAATTCTTAACAACCAGAAATAAAGAGTTCTTGCAACAACCATCGACCCTTGACTAATTGGTCGATGTATTTATTTATAATGTAAAATTCAACTGAAAATAATGGCTAAGTGAAGTTTAAACAAAACAAAATTCGCCATGTGGCATCATCTTCTAACAGTTTCTTTAATAATCAACCCGAGATATCACTTGAAAGGGTGACTTTTCTCATACTCTGACCAACTGATAAACAACTCTTCCCAGGTTTGGGCCCATGGAAATTTGTGTTGTTCCATCAGAGCCACATGAATTCCTGTGTTGTCCATCACATGCATCTGATACTTCACTAGACTGGTGTTTAACTACTGTAGAATATTTCGAGCTCTAATTTGATGGCCCATAAATCATTGCACTTGCCCTGGCACTGTGTCGGTCATCTTCGCGAGCTCTTTGGCCCATAGTAAATATTTCTTGTCATGCGACTTGACTATGTCGCACAAGTCAACAAAGTTGTTGTGGGAGCCAAACTCAGGGAGTCTGGTATCCTTTATTGCCTTGTTTATTTTTCCCCAATGTTTCTTGCATCTGACCCACTGCTCTTGAATTTCTCGGAGTGAGTCTTGAAATATCTTAGCCCAATACTCGGCTGATCACTTCATGAGATTAAGACTACTTTTTCATAACATCAGAATGTCGTGTTCTTCTTTGTCTTGGCCCTGTTGGACTGTATCAATGTATTCGAGTCGTTTTACTGATTGTTGCACCCTTTCATACCATCGCTCCATATCCTTGCATGTTGCGAGTGACGTGAGAGTGTCCTCTTGGAGCTCATCTATATTCAATGTAAAAGGGTGCCTCTCTTTTGTAAATTGTGTGTAGTCTTCTTCGCTTCTCAGATATACTGTGTACTGGGTGGCTCCCTGATAGTACTAAGCCAAGAGGCGTAAATTTTTTAGTTCCTTCAGGGAGAAAACCAACTCCTTTTCATCTCATATGGCTCTGTCTAGGGTGGCATCCGAGATTTTCATTCCCACATCGAGTAGCTCTGACATCCAGGCATTTGTTGTGTTTATCAAATTATCCTCTGTAGTGATGAGGATGGAGCGATCCAATGTGATTGTCCTTTTCCTTGTGGTTCTTTGGATGATGTATTTTATCTTTCAATCATAGGAGATCGCATAAATATATGCTACCTCATTTATGGACTTGGGTATCTACTAATCACCCCATGTGAGTGTGCTTCCCAGGTTACCGGTGGTGCATATTTTTTTAAGGTCTGGTTCCTAAATTCCCTCGATGTGTTCTGAGGGCCCAGACTCTATCTATGGCTTGTCGGGGATTTGAGTATCGGGCGGAATAGAGGCGTCGGGAGAAGACTCTATACTTACTTTTTCATCGACCGTTAAATCACTGATTTCCTTTTGCGGGGATCCTTCCTTTAGCTCATCCAGTTTAGGCTTGTGCTTTGGATTAACTGCTCCAGTCTCCGATGCATCGAGTCTCTTCATTTTGAGGCCTCTTTCGACTTCAGTTTCCTTTTGTGGGACCTCTTGGGTTTAGGCCCTACGATCAAGAGAAGGATCCTTCACTGGTTTATTTTCTTCTTAGATGTGCAAAGAACTCCCGAGAGATTCCTTTGGGCTCTCATCATCACTATATACATTTATAAACTCACTCAAAGGGTTAGGTGATCTTGTTTCAACTGATACCTAGGTTGTGTTTGGCTGATTCATCACACCTGCTAAAAAATGGGCCTGTGGTATTCTGGATTCAGGCTTATTTGACCCGTTGTTGTTACCCAGGTTTATGAAATCATGACAACTTGGCCCCGTCGGGCTTTCCTCCGGGTTTTCTGTCGAGATTCTTAGGATCCTGACGAAGTCCGGGTTATCTAGCATCTGATCCATTACCTGTAGGATGTGTTGATACATGAGTGCCCCTCTCTCATGCACATCCTGAGCCTCTGAGAGATCCCTATTCTGCACCAGGGTTACCTGGGAAATCTTTGTTGTTTCGGTGGTTTCTTGGGGAACTTTCACCACTTCGACTGGTTTGTATGCTATCCTTTCTCCCTTGGCCTTGAGGATATCTTGAGCCAAATGTTCCAAGACCATTTTTTTCTCTTCCCAACTCATGGCCTTGAACCTGGTTTCTTTAGGATCAACCATCCTTGCCAATACCTCATCCTAGTATTGAGAATTTGTGGTGAAGATATCATCCTAAAACCGGTCATGGGCATAGGGCCAAGAGGATGATACATGTGATGCATGCTTCAGGACTGGAACCTCAGGATCATTCTTGCGAAAATGACCAGTCTGGAATCATAATTCCAATGGACTTAACCCTTCTTGCTTGTCCCACGTGGTGTCCTTAACCATGTAGAAGCCAATATGAAACCCATAAGGTATGAAGGCCCACTTCTTATCCTTTACCAAAGTGGCATTGTAGCCTTGAAAAATGGTCTGATAACATATTTCCCCTAATACTAGTCGATCAGGGACATATACAGGTAGCATATTGGGTGCTTTTGTGGCACCGAAAACCCTCATATAGGTCTCGCGCTCATCTAGATACTAGTGGCCTACTTTCGATACAACCTTTTTGCTACATATGACAACCTCTGGCACTCTTTCTTGAACAACAAAGAATAAATGCGTGAAATAAACTGGTTGCATATGAGAGAGTAGGATTTATTGTACCTGTTCTCCCACAATATGCCAAAGTATACATGCACTGGGAGCTCAGAGTATTTCCAGGTCAAGTTCATTCTAGCAAAGGCGTTCTTGGTGAAAATGACATCCAATAGGTAAGAATCCATGTAGAAGGAAGGGGTTTCTCCCTCTTTAAGCATTTGAGCTTGTCGTATGCAAGTGCTCAGCTGTTTGGAGATGATTTTTCCCCACTTAAAACATATTCTAGAAATGGCTACAGTGTAAGCCAGAGGCATCCAAGCCTCTGAAAACTTGGCGCAGTCTTTCTCTCCATGCAATCTGTAGAGGAGGGCCATTAGAAATATGTAAGGCTCTCTTAGGTTGGTTTTCGGGTACCAGCCAGAGGTCTGATTGGTGAACGTTTTATCCTCTCTCCACCAGGAATCCATAATCTTCTTCGTGTAATGTTTCTCATAGAAACTCAAAACAAAATCAGTTTCAACCATTCCTCTAGCTCCATGAGCTTGTAGTAATTTTGAAATTCTACTGGGAGGAAAACCCAGATGCACCCGCCATTGTCGTCGTTAGTTAAACACCTCCGTGCATCAATGTGATCAATAAGCCATTTAAAGAGTTTGATGCAGGGGACTACCAGAGTCCTTCTCACCACCATGTGCAGATAATCCTTGCAGACATTCAAGAGAATTTCATCGTCAAGTCTTCTCATATCAGGATCGTTGTGCAGGGTATATTTGGGGAGTTCCTCCTGCTTGATTTTATTAAAAAGTTCTTCCCATCGTGGGAATACTGTCTTGGTCCCATTGTTCACCTCTATGTCTCCAAAGGTCCGGGGCTACATGAAATCATTCTTGGTGGTTGTCTTTATGACGACTACCAGCTTTAGAGCGAATTCCAATTGCCTTGCAACCACTGGGGAGGAACCTTCTCCCACCTTTGGTTCTTATAGCTTTGCCACTCGTGGAGATTTCCTGGTGGTGGGTTTCTTCAGAGGCATTGTTCTTGCAACTGAAAATGATCCTTTAGGCATGTGTATAGAGTAACGTTGGATGAAAACATATGAAATGAACCATAAAAAATCCATAATCCAGTACATACCTATAACACTTGCTAAAATTGTTGTTTAATACTCACTGGACCTTGGAAAATTTCTTTGGATCACTCGTCTTTCTCCTCTAGGTGCTTCGAACTTATTTGTGCGCAGAATAAGCTTGTTCACAATGACTCAAAAGAATATAATGGGAGAGATACTACCATTCGTATCAAACAATTAACGCAAGTAGTGGATGCAATTGAAAACGACCTACCACTGAATATCTGTAAATAAATTCTACATGGGTTCACGGCGGGGGTGCGGAGGGAGATGAATTGGATCGACATGCACAAACGGTCCATTTTATTTGAACGTCAATTAGAAACTAATGCACGGTCCTGAAATTGATTAACCTTTTTAAATGCGTTGTATCTAGCGTATCTTAGAGATAAAATGTCCCATCACATCGCATTTCTCAGTGGACAGATCGAGAATCGACGATATCCTTGTGTATGTTTATGTTGGTATCCTCCTGAGAAAAATTTCGACGCTGACGGGTTTTGACGCATGATGTTGATGTGGTAGAAATGGTTCGAGGTGAAATGTGGATCTCAAGAGATAGTAATGACCTTAGAGAAAATCGATTGTAAGTCTAGTCACTCGGGCAATGACAGGTGGCAACTAAGGACAGGTAGTTTGACCGTACATCTCAGTCGGGGTCGGGTTTTTTTTGAAAACTCTTGTGTATTAAAATAAAAGACTAGGATTTCTTATGTCGAAAGTTATTGGGGATCGGAGATCAGGGATATTTCAAGAGCATAGTTTATTTGTGCGTTATCATCATCATAAATCCCCGATGCCAAAAACATTTCCGAACTCAACGATCATCGATATCATTCCTTTACTCGCGCAACGCTTATTATTTTTCTTCCTTCCCACACCGACGAGGATCGGTCGTCGAAGATATTCTTGCATTGGCTCCTGTCACGTAATAAACTCCCATCTTTCGACACCGGTGAAGATCAGGGATCGACTAATTTGGTCTTCTCAAGCATTTTTTGTCACCTCTAATCCTTTGCGATGTCGAAATTCTTAAGCGTGTTGGGGAAAAGTTTTGACTTTAGGTTACTTAAGTAAATGTTAGTCCTTTTTAAAGTTATGATTATTTTCACATGCTTAAGAAGACTTTCAAAGAATTCAAATGAAAACACAATGATAAACAAAGGCATCGATTTTCATACTAAAGTGGAAATCAGACAGTGCGAAAAATTAAGTGGTACCCAAAAAGGTAGAATTTTACATAGGATTTTTAAGGTGTGTTGAGTGCTCAATAGACCATGAAAAGTTGCAGTGTGTAGGAAACCAGTAAAGATTCATGTTTTAGTTCCCATGGTTACATGGTGGTGACACGTGTCTTCTTTAAATCCTACATGATGGAAGGATCCCACCATTGATCTTGATCATAAATTAAATCTTGACCATTGATTCCCCTTTAACTAAATCCAACACCTGTTGTGGACCATCAAAAAAATTGGAGAGTGTTAGAACTTTGTGCTCCACATGTCGTCTCATGAGAGGTTTATCACATAAGCATGACGTATCTCGACATCAGACCTTGAAGGCATAAAATATTCCCCAATATGCAAGTATCGTCGAGGGTCGAGGTCTTCCAATATGAGAACCATTGATCTGTGGGTCGATGAGTCAACCTCCACCATCCAATCCCTTAAGCCACTACCACACCAGAATCATGGAAGGAAACACTGAAAGTTGTGAGATCTGAGCATGAGATATATCAACTGTAGATTGTGTAGACTTATAACCTTGAGAATCAATGCACTAGTATGTCCCTTAATCATGGGATTACCCTAATTAAGTGTGTCGTAGTCCTATCACGAAGGACTGCGGTTGGGGGGGGATTAATCTAACATAGGTTGGTAAGGGGTTGCAGTCCTGGTGTATACAATTGCATGGAGACACCACATGTCATTACAAGGGAGGGCCATGTGTCACCTTAATTTCACATATTTGGACGAATTTCCAAGTGGAAAAAATATTCCACGTGTCGAGTGGTACATGCACCACATGTCTTTCCAAATGGCATGACCATATAGGGAAACATGCCCCAGGATGCTAGTTGTATTTTGGATCTCGAACCACTGGGAGTTTTTTGGGAAATAGGACTTACAAAGAGGGTCAATGATCAATTCCCAATAGATACAAAATGACATCAAATGGTGTAATTCAACGGATAGGTGGAAAATTTCAACTCCCTTTTAGGTGTACCTTGGGCACTGAAATGACATGTACATCCATGCCAACCCATGTGGAGGGTTCCCATGTCATGACATGAGTGGTGCCACATGGCATGCATATTTGACATAATGAGATAAGGTTATGTGGAGGAAATGAGTGCCAAGTGTTGAAGCGGTACAAGTGCCATGTGGAAGACAATGGTGAGGCCACATGTCAGAACAAGTGTTATGTTGTGGATAGGGTCATGTGTCTTTGGTGCCAACTCATCTCAGATCGAGACTTTTCAGCTATATGTATAGTAAAAATGGTCAAGGTCCTAAGAATATGAGATCTGAGATCTCGTGGTCTTGCAGTTCGATGACCTAGTGGATAGGTGTCATTATCTTGTGAGAGTATACCTAGGGAGAATGTGGGGCTCCACGTTGAGCATGGAATAGGCCAAATGTTGACGTTTCAAAGGTTCAGTGGCCAAATTTGGAAAGTGCCATGCCAACACATAGTCAATAGCCACGTCGTACAGGTAGGGCATGTTAGTTCCACACCAAATGGGAATGATGATATGGAGCAATGTGGTAGTATAGAGACATTTTTCTAATAAAACCTTAAAACTTCAAATGAACATAAATTTTGATCTAGAGCTTCATTTTGAGCAAACTTATAGTCATTGGAAATATCTAGGTGAGAAAAATATGACGGTGTCCTCAAAACGAGGTTGGAAAATGGTTGAAGGAAGGTGAAAATTTAATACCCCATCCCTTAAAGGAGTACTTAGGAGGTTGGGTGTCTTACAAGTGGTATCAGATTAGGCTACAACACTAGGCTTGGATGTACCATAAGTTAGTCTCAATACTAATATAGTAAGGCTAGTGATGAGCATGTTTAAATGAGTGTTTTGTGTTTAAAAGCTTGTTTAATATCTGCACGAGTTCCTTGAGTAGTAGGAAAACAAATTGAAACCGTACCTTCAAAATTATGGATGAATTTCAACATAGAAATTATGTTAACTACTCTTACAATAGTAGGGATGTGTTGGTAGGAATTAAGGGCTAAGAACGTTATGGAGAATTCCTTGTGGTTAAAGGAAATTCAGTAAGGAATATATAGAACATGGATGATTTTAGGGGCTAAATTTCGCTCATGGGCTAATTTTCAGTGGTTTTACCAAAAACAAGATTCGCTATTTTAAAAATGATTCGCCCAAATTCTATAGGATAAAATTATTTTACCTTAAAAATC
>ML803036.1:61287-71656 GCA_009831015.1 Picea engelmannii
CCAAAATTTTATAAAAACTATATAAAATCCTTATAAATTTGAATATTTTTACAAAAATATCGCCAAACATTTATAATTGGCATATGAAGGATTAGTAAGATTCGCAAAGGTTTCTACATTTTAAAACAATTTTCCATCCTTAAAATCATCTTTGATATAGAACCCTTGGTAGTAATGGATTATCTCTTTAATAATGGAATAAACCTTGTATGTATAATTCATCATGTTTAGAGGAACGAGGGAAAAAATTGTAAGGTCAATTTATTTCACCTGTAATGAATTAAACTTGTTGCTTAAATAACCTAGTTAAGCAAAGAAAAATGAGTTCTTTGAACTGATTATAGTCCTCATAAAAGAGGCAAAATTAAATGAACATATGAGATAGTTTACGATCTCATGGTTGTACAAATATATGTACATGCCTATTGAATAAGTATTGCATTATGCATGAAAATGCAAGGTATGGAAATGTTGTGGTATATATGGTGATAAAATAAGTATGTAAATAGCATGAAAAAAGACTTAGTATAACTTACGATGAGTTGTAAGGTATGATCTATTGATGGGTCATTATTGTCAATAATGACCTGATAACAACAAGGAAACTAACAACATGAATGAATTGTTAATAATGTTTATTCCTAGTGCCTTATGAGGATAGGGCTACAATTATAAAAGAAAGACTTATACAAGGTATGATTTGTTGAAATATTGTAACTACAAAGAGTATTCTATTTATTACTGAGTCAATATTAATTAGATCAATCCCCTTTTGTGGATTGATCATGCCAGGCATTGTAAATGATCAAATCCCCTTTTTTGGATTGGTCAAACACTAATTATAAAATGTTATTTGAGAATTCGATACCTAGGGCTAATTAAAGTGTCTTTAGCCACTAGTTGAACATGTCGAACTTTCCCAGTGAAGAGACCTCAATTTAGCGCTCCTCAACTAGTATAAATAAGAGAAGCTAGCACCTCATTTTCTCACTCACTCAGTGCACAAGTTTGGAGAGTTATTAAGTTGGGAGAAGGAGGAGAGAGAGGCGCATTGCTCAGTCTTGGATATTCTCTAGTGTTTTGGGTTATTGTATTAGTATTGTATTGGCTATCTATATTAAGGAAATTTTTTAGGGGTTTTCTCCCCCATGAGGGTTTCAGAGGATAAATGATGTGTATCTTGTGATTTTGTTTCTCTCAGTGATCCTACATATTCTATGCTTATCTGGTAAATTGAAAATAAACTTAATAATAGTTCAAAACTAAACATGGTTTCAGAGTTATGCTGAAGAGAGAACCTTTCATTGGATAGGCAAAAACGTCATTGTTGTCGTACAAGAAAATTAGGGTTTTTTTATTGGAAATGAATTTTTTCCTAAAAACCATCTAGAAAAGTGCACCCTAACATAGTGAATATTTTGGTAGCTTGAGCACACCTTTTCAGTGGACAAAGCCTATGGAAAGTCAAACCCTAGTTTTGAATGGTACCAGAAAACCATAAAAACCAAGAAACCAGAACTGGTACTAGAACTACCAGTCTAGATTTCTGCAGGTCAAGTTTCAAGGGAAAAAACTTGAAGTTTTTGAAATATAACAACTCTAGCAGATATGCCTCAGCCCAGCGCATCTAGTCCCTGGATCAAAATTTCAAAATTTGAAGGTTGGAAAATTAGGGTTTCTGCATAAAACCCTAAGATGCAGTTGCAGTTGTAGTTTCATAATCAACTGTAGTATCAGTTGCAGTATTAGTTGTAGTACCAGTTGCATTCACCCTTCAAGTTTTTAAAGGGCTTGTAATTATTACCGTTGCTACCAAATGGTACCACTAGTTGCAAATACTATATGAGGTATGTACTTACATATGTTTAAATCGTTAATATTTAAAGGGTATTTGTAGGAGAAGGGATATCTTTCCATAGATCCAAAAGGATCTCATATCCAACACATTCAGAGGAATAATGCACTCCAGGTTTGATTATTGTGATTTGCATCTATTTGTTATAACATTATTTTGACCTCATGAACATCTGGGTTATATGTTGAAATCATAATAACCATTGGTCAAAATTATCAAGGTTGATTAAAGTTGATTTTATAGAGTTTATTCTCTAACTTAGATTTATGTCAAGATAACATATTATCGTAGTAAAGAAGATAGGTTGAAGAAAGCATTTGTCATGTTGAGTGAAGGAGACTGGAAAGAAAAGAAACACACTCATTCTTGAGGAAAAAACTTCATATTCCAGGTTTGATTGATTAAGTTGATAAGATTCAAACTTGCACATGTCAAGTTTGATAGCTACCTCATAGTTGAGATAGCATACTTGGTAGCATGTGAACATATTGAGATAAATTCTTATTGTGATCATTCACAAGATATAACTAACATCTCCTCCAAGAAAAACTTCTTGGTTTTTCTCCAGGTTACCATGAAGGAATGAGTATTCACAACACTAGAAGAGTGTTTCTCTCATTATTGTATTTCTGACTTTTAAGCCTTGTTGTAGGAAGGTCACAAGTAATATCTCTAAAGGAGCTATTGTGGTAATTGTTCTCTCTTTTTCTTCATTATCATTATAAATATTATTATTATTGTCTCATGTTTCCCCCTTGTTGTTCTTGTTTCGGGAAGGTCACAGGTGCCCTAAGGAAACTACAATGAAGGTTGCAGGAAGAAACATATTAAAATGAGACATGAAGCAGAGTACCCAAGTCATGTACATGACGGTATACATCCATGTACCAAATAAGATGAAGAAGAAGTTATTTTTTGAGATCCAAAGTATCCCATATGGAGATTGATTGTAACGAGTAGAAGGCTCCAAAGATGACCAAACATTAGAACAAAACTCATAGAAGACTTGGTCAAAGGATAATGAATCCACCTTGATGGGAAGTATAAATTGATTGAAGTCTCACTCATCATTTCATATTTAGATTTCGTATTCAACACCAAGTATACCCTATAAGAGATGATGAAGTCCTTGTAGACTCAAAATAAATCAAGAGTAAGTCTGATCTCAGAAATGATCAGATGAAGAGACAAATTCCAGGACTTGGAGGTTGATGCCATGAGAATAATATATCGTAGCTTCAGAAACTTCTAGGATATATGAAATCTCCTGCGTAGATTCCCTTGTTTTAGTGACAGAGAATGAATCCAATCAGAAAGACTAGGATATGTATTTCTTTGTGAGACTAGAAGAGAAGTCATTATTGACTTCGAATATTGATCTAAATAGATCAAGAATGTTGCATATGTACAAAGCCTAATGTGTGTCCAGAGAATTATCCCATGAAGAGGAAGAATACCATGACAAGACACTTGGTCCATTAATTGAAGAAATAGTTCCAGTATTCATGAAGACAACCAGGACAACCATGATTCTGATATAGTATAAGATTTAGGGGGAGCAATCCCTATATTTGAGAGTGAGTTATGTCCAGTACCTGTTGGTGCAGTACATTGTTCTGGCCATGGATACATGACTACATTAGTAGATATAGTTATCTCCATGAAATAAGAAGAGTTACGTTCAATTTTAGTTATTGAGACACTATCAGTTTCAAATGAAGTTGTTGCCATGATAGAGTAGAAGAGTTTCTCTCAGATTTCAGTAGCCACAGTGAGAATTAAGCAATTCATTCTCATGTTTAGAACAGATGCAGGTGCGGATTCCTAGTTCCAGAAGGAACAGGTGCAGAAAGAGGAGAGGATATACTCTCAGGCAGTGAGACAGATAGTTCTTTGCAAAAAGCAAATAGAGCTAGCACATGATTGTATAGATTGAGTTGCAGTTGAAAAATTCTACCAGGTTGGTACAAAGTGATGTGGAAATTTGATTTGAATTTAAATATATAAAGACACATGTATGCAAGTTGAAGAACTATTTGTATGGATTGAAGCAAGCTCCTAGAGCTTGGTATGGAAGAATTGAGAGTTTCCTGACGAGCTTGGGCTTTACCAAGAGTAAAGATGATTCTAAGCTTTACTTTGAGGTTATGAATGATTATTCAGTTATACTATTGTTGTATGTGGATGACTTATTCTTAACTAGAGAATAAAAGCTCATCATTTATTGTGAGAAGAAGATCGTTGTATAATTTGAGATGAAAGACCTAGGCCTGATGCATTATTACTTAGGTCTTGAATTTTGGCAGAGTCCAGAGAAGATCTTCCTTAACCAAGGGAAGTATGCAGTTGAAATAATAAATAGGTTTGACATGTTGGAATGTAAATCCATGAACACACCCATGGAAATGAAATTGAAGCTCCTGGTTGATACCTTGTTAGAATTGGTTGATGATACTCTGTACTGACAGATTATTGGTTCGGTAATGTATGTGACAAATACCTGGCCAGATATATGTTTTTCCTTGAGTCAATATCTAGTAGAACCCAGACAGGTTCACCTTGATGATGCAAAACATGTGATGAGAGACCTTAAGGGTACGTTGGATTTTGGTCTTTGTTATACTAGAGACCATGGCTTTAGATTGTATGGATATACTGATTCAGATTGAGATAGAAGTGTTTCTGATAGAAAGAGAACTTCATGATGTTGTTTTAGTCTGAGGTCAACCATCACTTCATGGAAGAGTAGGAATAAATCGAATATTGATATCATCATAGAAAAAGAAGAATATATTGCGTCATGTTCCGCTAATTTTGAATCCATGTGGCTTCAAATGTTATTGACAAATCTATTTGATCTAGATATGGAAGCCACCATGATCCTATGTGATAACCATATTTTTATAAAGATGATGTTTTCCATGATGAATCGAAGAACATAAGGATCTGATATCACTTAATTCATGATATCATGTAGAGGGGAGCTTTAAAGATCTAATATGTTGGCACAGATGAGAAGGTTGCAGACCAAGCCTTTGTCTCATGTAAAGTTTAAATACTTTCGAGACAAGTTTTGTATAGTCTGAAAGGACCTCCCTTGAAAGGGGGAGTAGTGTTGATGATACTATGGTATCCTAACCAACAAAGGGTATCTCAGTTAGGATTTTATATCCTTGGGGACCGATCATCCCTGGACAGATCTCAAAGGTCCATAAGGACGGGATGTCAGAGTACTTGTGCATGTATATTCTAGCTTTGGTCAGTAGTGGTAGATCCGTTAGGAATTTATATCCTAGGGAATATTTTCATTCCTCGACAGATCCTTTGGGTCTGTCAGAGTAACACGTGGTAGCTCTGTTAGGATTTTATATCCTAGGGAATATTTCAATTCCTGGGCAGATATTTTGGACCTGTCAGAGTACCAAAAAATGTTGTTGCACCTGCCTCATTCTATTGCATCTAATGTTGATGTTGTTCTAGCCTCATGTTGATGTTGATTGTTGGCATAGGGGTAGACCCAGGGTTCAACGCTACAACAATGCACCAACAAAACCCTAACTACCGGCCCTTTCGGCAAGACCTGTGAAGCATATGAAGTCTCGCCTGAGGTAGAGGCATGGGTGGTTGTAGGATTCAGATGTCTACAACCTTAGCTGGGACATAGATCTGTGATTCTAATATTTAAAAGAGAACTTAGCAGTGAAAATTCATCAATATTCAGTTCTTAGTAACAGTGCATATAAACCCTAATTACATAGCATCGCAGTATTCAACTAGATCCACATCTAATATCACTTAGCATAAAAGGAACACAATAGATCTAGCAGATTCAGGCACTGAGAATACTCACATAGGTCACATCTAACATTCATTCTCCTTATTAAGCACA
Source organism: Picea engelmannii (assembly GCA_009831015.1). Classification (NCBI taxonomy): domain Eukaryota; kingdom Viridiplantae; phylum Streptophyta; class Pinopsida; order Pinales; family Pinaceae; genus Picea; species Picea engelmannii. The sequence goes on from ML803036.1 coordinate 67,032, forward strand.
TAGCATTAACATATATATCTATCATTCATCTATGTTAAGCACTAAGCAATAAACACATAGACACATCAACACATCGCACAAAGAAAAGCAACACAACATATACGTGGTTCAGCCCCCCTGGGGATACGTCCACCAACTCTTCTTCTCTTCTATTATCATATGTTAATCAGTTACATGCACAGAGCCTCAAAAACCCTACTCTGCATAGGACAAGAGATATGCGCACTTCGCTAGATCCTCTCGACCTCTTACAGTCCCTTTCACTTAGCCTTACCAATCTTACATAGTATGCATATAGCACTTACAATCCTTAGATCACATAGATCGATCACTACTATTTTCTACATCCCCTAGCTTCTCTCTCTCTCTCTCTCTCTCTCTCTCTCTCTCTCTATATATATATATATATATATATATATATATATATATATTACAAAACTAGGCCTAGGCATGGATAAACCCATGGACCGACCTTCCCATTCTCGTTACATGATCCCTAAAATGGGGCCGAGATCCGACGATCTCTTCTTCATCTTGCAATCCATCTTCGACAACCTGTCGAAGTCCCAAAAATAGGTCAATCATGATCAAGTATCCTCAAAACTTGGTCAAGGGCCAACATTGATGTTTCCCTAGCCTCGTGTTGTGATGATGATGTTGATGATGATGATGTATCAACCTGGTGCTGATGATGTTGTTGTTTTTGATATTGTATCAGCCTCATGCTATTGTTGATGTTGTATCAACCTCATGTTGTCATTCATGCTATATCAACCTCATTTTGTTGATGATGTTGTACCATCCTCGTGTTGGTGATATTTTCATGCTATTGATGTTGATACTTTAGCTCCTTGTTGAATATGATGATGATGATGCCACTTTAGCTTCTCACTGAAGATGATGATGATGATGCCACTTCAACTTCTTGTTAAATATGATGATGATAATGCCACTTCAACTTCTTGCTAAAGATGATGACGATGATGCTACTTCATCTTCTTGTTGAAGATGATGATTCTACTTCAACTTCTTGCTGAAGATCATGATGATGATGCTACTTCAGCTTCTTGTTGAAGATGGTATTACTTTAGCCTCATGCTAAAGAATATGATGATGTTACTTTATCCTCACACTAATATATTGATGAGATTACTTTAGCCTCATGCTAAAGAAGATGATCATGTTATGTTAGCCTCATGCTAAAAATGATGATGATGTTACTCTATCCTCATGCTATGAGGATGATGATGCTACTCCAGCTCCATGTTGTGAATGATGATGATGAGAATTGTTTTTGATGATTTATAGATGTGGCAATCAGTGTTCCAGATGTTGTTGATGTTTCTTCTCTCTCTCTCTCTCTCCCGATGATGTTGTATTGAGTTGTGTTTGTAGAATACCCTTCTTGTTAAGGGGAGTGTTGAAATATTGTAACTGCAAAGAGTATTCTATTTATTACTGATTCAGTATTAATTAGATCAATCCCCTTTTGTGGATTGATCATGTAGAGCATTGTAAATGACCAAATCCCCTTTTCTAGATTGGTAAAACCCTAGTTATAACATGTTATTTGAGAAGTAGACCCCTATGGATAATTGAAGTGGCTTTAGCCACTAGTTGAACAAGTTGTCCCTACCCAGTGAAGAGACACCACTCTAACGCTCCTCGGCTAGTATAAATAATAGAGGCTAGCACCACATTTTCTCACTCACTCAAGTCACTCACTCACTACGCAAGTTTGGAGATTTATAAAGTTGGGAGAAGGAGGAGAGAGAGGTGCATTGATCAGTCTTGGATATTCTCTAGTGTTTTGGGTTATTGTCTTGGCATTGTATTGGCTATATATATTAAGGAATTGTTTTTCGGGTTTTCACCCCTATGAGGGTTTCCTAGGAAAAATGTTGTGTTTCTTGTGATTTTGTTTCGCTCATTGATCCTACCTATGGTATGGTTATATTGTAAATTGAAAATAAACCTAATAATATCTCAAAACTTAACATGATTAAGGAAGTCTTGGGGCAATTTTAGATGGCCAATGGGTTAGATTGACATTCATAGGTGGATGGTAGCCATATGGATATGGCTTAGTATGATCAACTAGTAGTGAAAGGAAATATAGGAAGGGAATCTCCCCAATAAAGTTCTATTTAATAAGAATGGTTTGAAGCATGAAGGGAAGTTGGATTTTGGAATTTTACCGCCCTGGGTAACATTGTAAAATACCTAGTTGTATTTTGAATTTTAAATACTTCCACAGGAGTTAGGAAAGAGTATGTTATTGCAGGTTGTTTCCATGAGAAATGGAAACATAAGTATGATTAATTATGTGATACTGGTCATGTGGATGAATGTAAATCCTCATAAGAAAAGACTGATAAGAGCTATGATTTAATGAGTGTATGTGAATAATATGGAAATGTGTGAGTGGTGCACATGTACGATATGTGTGTGTGTGCATGCTAAAGGCATGGTATGACTGCATGAGAAAGTATCCTATGAGGAAATATGTGTACTCTCCATATCTGAATAAGACCACAGATACATGGTTGACCCTATGTAGAAGGGTCTGATTTTTTTTTTAAATATTATCTTAAGGAGGGTGTACTCCATTTCTTAGAGAGAGATAGTGTGAATTGTTGAAAGGGTAAATGAGATAGAATGTCTTGTTATTGTATAAGGCCTCTAAAAAATACATGTGAATGATTGTCAACAATCACGAGTGCAATGACTTAAATGGATATGCATACAAAATTATAAAGTGTGCCTATGGTAGGCTCACAATATGCTTATGCATGTAGTTAATTGCATTATGAATGTAGGATAACAGAATAAGGATACATGTGGAATGTACCATCTGAATGCATGATAGAGATGCATGCCGACAATTCATTATGGAATATTAAGTAAAAATCATAAATGACATAGCTGAGGTTGACTCGATACTGAGGTCATTTCAGATAGCGATGGATATGCAACAAGGGAGTTTCATGATGAGACAATCCCATGTGGAGGAACTGTGTAATAAATATTTCATGAGAACATAGCTATGACCTTAATGACTGTTAAGAATTAGGCAGTGGGATGCAAGCCTATCTATATAAGAATCCTATATTGCATTCTAAAACATAAATCATACATAGGGAAAATGCAAAGGAATGTTAACCATTCTAATGTATGAATGTTAATGTGCAGAATGCATAAGTTCATAATTCATTATGAACCAAAAGGTTGTTGTTGCATGATGATGTATTCAAGAAGGTCAAGGTGAATTTGACTAAGACTTCTCAATGTATATAGATCGTAGATCCCAAGAGGGATGACTTGCATTAGCAACAAACGAGAAAGAAAAGAAGGAAGGAATACTTTCCTCACTTTAAAACTATGAATTATGAGACTGATTTGTATTCTCAATGAGAACAATTGTGAAAACAAAGGAAAATAAATTTATGAATATGTTTAAATGAATAATTGTGGTTAAACCATGTTATGAAAAGACATAAATTCCCTGGGAACATATCAGTTGGGATGAAATTTCCAAGTTGTGCAAAGTAGGTGAAAAAGGGGAGAATCCCTTGTCCCCTTTCTTTTTAATTTTTTTTGTATTTCTCTGGGATGAGAAAGCTGACATACTGTTATGTGTGAAGGTTTTCAAATTGAGAATATCAACAAATATATGACTATATAAATATCTGAAATAATTAATTGTGTTTACCCTCATGAAAACCTTGAGGTCTATGTGACAGAGTGTATATGGATATGTTAACACATATATGAAATTTTTTGCTGATTTAAAATGTTATGGTGCATGCATTTTAATTTAACATGACAACTGATATATGATTGTGAATGTGGCCATACATGTTATGTATAGGGGAATATAGAAGATATTGGGAAGGAAAAATGCCAATAATGGACAACCTCAAGCAAAGGATAAATGCAAGAAGGATGTTGTTGAAAGATTGATGAAGGGACTTTGGAAGTTCCCTGAAGCAACACTGATGAGATAAAATCAGAGGGTTTTTGGAAGCCAAGAAAGTATAAAGTTATCATTCTTTGTAGGATGAGGTTGAAGAGGGATAGGGTAAGGTTCCTCTTAAAATAATTTATACTTGAATATCAAATTATGATGTTGATTGACTGATGGATGTCATTAATACCAAATTGGGGTAATATTCAAGAATAGATAACCTGAATGTTAAAGGAGAAGAACCTCTAGCCCCCAAGGATGATTGATATCCTTGCAAGTACTTCATGAACAAGTTTCATGAATATATTGACCAATCAGGAATGATTGGGAACAAAAGTGCTCATAAGTAGCACATTGATTGGATGCATTGAGGAGATGCATGTGGTATGAAAGTGAGCATGTATAGGACTATCCATTATGGAAGAAGGATCCTCCAATATCCTAATAGATTTGTAGAATGGTAAAGAGAGAATTGGGTGGCCATGAGGATTTGCACCATGGTTACCCATACGAAAGGAATGCTTAAATTCATTCATATGAAATTTTGATTTCATAATATATAATTATGGTTTGAAGTTATGATCAATCCTAAGCATGGAAAAAATATTCTTGTTGTAGTAATGAATATGAACAAAGAAACCATTTGGTGAGAGGTTGG
>ML803036.1:76592-88039 GCA_009831015.1 Picea engelmannii
AGAACTGTCTATCTGTGGATCGATGAATCAACATCTATTGTGTGATCCATTAAACTGCTACCACACAGAAATTGTGAAAGGAAACCATAAAATCCATTGGATCTGAGTGCAACAGATCTCAGTTGTATATCTCATAGACCCGTAGCCCTAAGAATCAATGTGTAATATGTCCCTTAATCATGGGATTACCCTAATTAAGTATCTCGTAATCCCCAGATGATGGACCATGGGGGGTTTTAATATAAAAGAGGTCAGTAAGGGATCATGATCCCGATGTCCAAGATTACGTGGTGGTTCTATGTGTCGTGACGAGGGAGGGCCACATGTCACCCCTCGATGGTTCCATGTGTCACCTTGATTTTGCATATTTGGACGATGGTCCAAGTGGAAAAAATATGCCACGTGTAGAGTGGTATGAGTGCCACATTTCATGCCATATTACATGAGCAAATAGGGCCACGTGACCCAAGACGCCAACTATATTTCAGATATCAGACCACTAGGAGGTTTTTGGGAAATAGGCCTTACAAAATGGGTCAATGACTAATGCCTAATAGATATGATATTATGTCGAATGATTTAATTTAATGAATAGGAGGTGGACAATTGTAGAATCCCTGTTAGGTGAACCTTGGGAACTGTGATGACAAGTACATCCATGACAACCCAAGTGGAGGGTCCACATCTCATGATATGAGTGGTGCCAAGTGGCATGCAAATTTGACATAATGAGATAAGGGTCTCTAGAGGAAATGAGTGCCGAGTGTCAAAGAGGTACAAGTGAGACATGTCATGCCATGTGGAATATAGTGGACATGACACGTGTTAGAACTAGTGGCCTATTACAGATAGGGCCATGTTTCCTAGGCTCCAGCTCATCTTGAATCGGGCCTTTTGGGATATATGAATAATAAAAAGGATCGAGGCCCCTAGATCATGATATATGAGATCTCGATGACCCAGTAGATAAGTTTTGTTATCTGGTGAGATCATACCTTGGGAGAATGTGGGGCTCCTGGTTGACCATGGAATAGGTTGAAGGTTGATGTGCCGAAGGTCTGGTGTCTATGTAAAAGGAGCCACACTGAAATACAGTCAGTAGTCATGCCCTAAATGAAGGGCACATTAGTTCCACATTGGATGGGAACGATGACATGGATCCATGTGGTAGTACGAAGACAGTTGTCCAATAAAGGCTTAAAACTTCAAATGACCATAAGTTTTTATCTAGAGCTCTTTTTTGAGAAAATTTATAGTCGTTGGAAAGATATCTGCGAGCAAAAGATGATGATGTCCTCAAAAGAAGGTTTGGAAATGCTTGAAGGAAGGAAAAAAATTAATACCCCATCCCTTAAAGGGGTACTTAGGGGGTTGTTTGTCTTACAACAAAGACGGTCACACACTATTCATCTTGATTGAAATTCCCTTCATTTTCAATCCTTATCAATGTTTAATTGACCTGCCATCTCATTGCATTCTGGTTTGATTTAGTTTTAGAGAAAAAAATAATCATTATAAGTTATTACACTTTATATATCTCACACTTCAAATCTACATGATGTATCTATTAATTTCCACTACAAATTTGTTTATTGAGTCTTTTATTTTTTCAATACCCTAGATAAATTTGTGTTTCTTTTGTTTTCTAGCATCGTCACTGTCTTTTCGACATCGAATTTTCCTACCACCCAACTGTAGTGGGATTCTTAGATCATCTACGCTTGCTTGCTTGATGGAACACCGATATGGCCTAGACGACATAACAACCCATCATGAAGATGGAAATTATCGACAACTATGTTTTCACCCAACATTTGGCAGGTGGCGACGAAGTCAGGGTATGTCTAATAGAGTTGGATCCATCCAAAGGTCTCATGGCCACAAGAGTCTAGTACCATGGTGAGTGTTGCGACTAGTGGCTTGGTGAGTGTCGTGACTGGTGCTTCCTGTTTTATACTTGATGTTGAGGTCGAATTGCTGCAAGTATGTGGACCACTTTTGATGGTGTTCATTCTACATTTTTTCTTGTGTCTGCATGAACTGCAATGGCTTATGATCAATGTGGATGACTCTCTCCTTCCCAAGAATGTAATTTCTCCATTGGCAGCAGGCTTTCACAATGGAGTACATTTCTTTGTCATAAGTAGGGTACTTATGGACATCATCTAATAGTGTCTCACTATGATAGGCCACGGGGTGGTCGTGCTGAGTGAGAATGGCGCTCACAACATAGTCTGAAGCATTTGTCTCAATCTCAAAGGGCTTCTACAAGTCTGGTAGTGAAAGTACTGGGGCTGAGCACAAGTGTTTCTTCAAATCATCGAACGCTTGTTGTTGGGACTATCCCCATGCAAATGTTTCCTTTCCACCACCCCTGTTTATTTGGCTGAGGGCCCATGCAATATGGGAGAATCCCAATACGAACCTGTGGTAGAAATTGGCAAGGCCCAAGAAGCTCCGAAGCTCAATGAGTGTGGTTGGGGCTGGCCAGTCACGGTTGACTTGGATCTTGGCTAGATCCACATGTACGCCATGTTGATCAACGATGTAGCCTAGGCAATGGACCATGTCCATGCCGAAGGAGAATTTTTCCTAGTTGGCATATAGCTTGTGTTGCCACAAGGTGTGCAGAACCTGTTGAATATGATGCAAGTGTTCGGCCCAAGTCTTGCTTTAAATGAAAATTTCATCCACATACACCACTACAAAAGTATTGGTTAATGGTCATAGTATATCGTCCATCATCCTCATGAAAGTGGATGGAGCATTTGTCAAACCAAAGAGCATGACCAACCATTCAAAAAGGCCTTCCTTTGACTTGAAGGCGGTCTTCCATACATATGTTTGTTCTATCGGGACCTGGTGGTAGCCAGAATTCAGATCAATCTTACTAAAGTATTTGGCCCCCATGAGTTGATCAAGTAGGTCGTCAATTTATGGAATCAAGTACCGGTTTCTGACTGTTATTTTATTCAGAGCCCGATGATCAATGAAGAGTCGTGAGGTTCCATCTTTCTTCTGTACTAGCATGATTAGGCTCCCACAAGGTGATGAGATGGGATGGATGTGCCCCTTGTGGATCAATTCTTGGATATGTCGCTTGATATCCTCTTTCTCTAACAGAGAGCAGTGATAGACTGGCCCATTGGGAAGCAATGCATTGGGGGTTAGGTCGATGGGGTGCTTGACCTGGTAGTGCAGAGGTACCCCGGTAGGTGAGGAGAAGATATTTGAGTATTCTTCCACGACCTTATCTACTTGCTTCTACTATGTGGAGAGGTTGGCCACAGAGACCCTGGATGTGGCTGTGATCTTTCGCTTATTATGAGAGTGAATCATGAAGAAGACAAACTTCCCCATATGAGATATGACCTTCTTGCATTGCTTAACATAGATCAAGGAAATAGCACTAGGTGGGACTACCTCGGGTATCCTCTACAATTTCCTGTTCAAAGTAATAATAACACTATGAGGCCTAGACTCATATACAACATGACGTTTAAATAAATAAGGTTGACCCAGAAGAAAATCACAAACTTTGAGAGGAGCAACATCACACAATACGTCGTCTTTGAAGGTCTTGATTTCATACGACAATTGGCACTATTGGCTGACGCAGAGATCGCTTTCTTGGCCGAGCCATCCAATGGTGTAGGATTATGGGTGCAGCATTGTCGGCAGGGCCAGTCGCTTGATGACCTATGATGAGATGAGTTTCTTTTGGATACCACTATCAATGATGAAGTGTAGTGGGGTGCCTTTTACCCACATCTTTGAATGGAAGAGGCAGTCTCCTTCTTTTGCCTCGTCTGGTTCACCATGCTAGAGCTTGGCAGTAGAAACGGTGGCACTAGGTTTTGTGTCAATGATCTGTCTTCCCCTTTCTGGTTCTGGCTCAGACTCAGAATCTACATCTGATTCAGAGGCTTTCACTTTGGCCACTAGTGACTACTTTGAGCGGCAGTCAATAGTGTTATGACAAGGTCTCTTATGGAAGTGGCACCACTTCCCAATATCTTTCTTTGTCTTTTCGATGTCCTTCTTTGCTTGCAGCTTGGACTGGTTGTCCTGATACTTTCCATATTTTCTATGTCCTTTGTTATGTGGGTTGGGGCCACCCTTTCCTAGATTTTGTTGTGAGGGGTTCCCAGGCCCAAATTTCTGCATCTTTTGTTTGAGCTTTTGCTCGATTTTGACGACATATCGGTAGGCTATGCCCAAGGATGAGATGTCAAAAAAATCAATTTTGGTCTAGATGTATCTATGCAGAGCACCGGTATACTTGAGAACCAGATGTCACTCTGAATCTTTGATACCCAACTTGGTGAGCAAGGTATGGAAGATATTTGTGAAATCCGGCACTGCTTGGTCTCTTTCTTGCCGCAGTGTGGTCCATTTGCTATACAAATTGTCATAACTTCTAACAGGGTAGTATTGTTCCTTAATAGAATCCCTAAAGGATTCCCATGTGGTAGTGACTGTAAATAATGAGGGTTCCTCTGTTTCCTTTTTCTCACAGAAAGTTTCCCACCACTCTTTGACATGGGGAACAACTTTGATGAGCGCAAAAGTAATCTTTTCTCTATTCGAAAAGTTATGGAAAGAAAAATACCCTTCTAGTAGATTCAACCACTTGTTTATATCATCTGCGTCTATCTGATCATCAAATATAGGAATATCAAATTTTATTTGTACCTTGAAGGGGGTGGTGCCTCCGCTCGAAGAAGATGCCTCGCCTATTGGTAGTCGCTGAAGGATTTGCATGAAACTATCCATCATCTTGTTCCTCTGTTGTGTGAGGGATTCCTCAATCAACAATTTGAAAGGATCGCCTATCCCATCATATTTTCTTTCTTCTACCATGAGAGGTCACTTGGGCGTGTGAGATCTTTTTTCCTCAAGAGAAACAAGCTCGAGACCCAACTCTTTGTACTCCGACCTTGTTGGGGACATGCATTAAGATGACAAGGAGAAAACCACTCTGATACCACTTGTTAGTCCCTAAAGTTGCTCTCGACTGCTAAGGGAAAGCTAGGGCATGATTTATTTATTGCAAAAGTGTTTTGAGGGTTTTATGATTTGGTTTTATGAGTAAGGTGGTTGGAAATTGGTTTCAAGGCAACAACATAACATAAAAATCAGAGTAAGAACAAAAAATATCCCATTGACTGAATAAAAGGTAGACACAAAGATGGATTAAACCAATTAAGAAAAAGGAAGGTGAATCCTTCAATTTTTCAACTTCACAAGAATCCTTGTCTCATAATATCATAAAGAAACAAGACTATCATCTTGATATCAAAACTTGAAAAATTATCTCTACAATAAAATTTTCACTGTATAAATTACTAGTCAAGAATAAAAAAGCATTGCAATCTGAATAATGAATTCAAGCATGAAGAAAGAAATAACAGAGTAGAAAAAGAAGGTCTAACCATCCATATGCCTTTTCTATTAAGTGCCAAATTGAACATAAATTCCTTTTACAATGAGCTTCACAAAAAGGTCCCTTGGATCTCCAAATTTTCCTGCTCTACTTTCCTCTCATTCTACAGAGTTTATATAGAAACAATACATAATAATCAAGATCCAAAAGAAATGGATATGAAACCCTGCTCATCTATGTTTAGTTTCTTGTTTCAAATAATCAAGGAGAAGATCCAATCTGATCTCCAATTCAAATTGATGAGGTGTCTTGTCAACTGTTGTCCATGAGATTTTTCAGAAAAAACAAATCTGGTAAATTCCTGAAAAATAGGGTCCAACAATCAATTTGAATCTATTAAATGGTGATAGTTGTGTAAAAACTGAGAGAGGTTTTTGTGAAGGGGCATGTTCCCCAAAAAAACATATTTTGGTTTCATCAAATTCTTCTCCAGATTCTATGTAACCTCTCTTGAAGATAAAGACTATAACAGGTAAAAAAACAAAGTATTTCCTATAGCTTTCTGGTTCTTCTTTTAATGATTCTCTATGTACCAGGGACATTCTTGTATTTCGTTTGATATCTGATTTTGCATATTTAGAATGGTATTATATCACTATGACACTACTCAACATCATATAATTTGTAATGAGGGTCTGCTACCCATGTATTGATGTCCATGTTCTTCATCTTCCAGGCAAGAAAACAGAGTATAGGCTAGATGTAAAACCGAGTTGTTGTAGGATGTTTTAAGTGTAGCCTTGTGTTCACTAGTGAGAATTTGGATCTATTCACATTCCCTACTTACAATACTTTATTGAAGAACAATAAACTCTTTCTCTTTCCAAATCTTTCCACTCATGAACTTGCATGACAGCTAAAATATTTCATAAGCTATCCCATCATTTCTCACAAACCTCTCACTGATAACTTTAACAAAGTTTTCTTGTATGACCACTTTTGATTTCCAGTCTACCTATGAAACTAACAACAGACCAAATAAATATGATTTGGGTCCATCATAATGCATCATGCACCTTTTTGGAGTCATGGCATACAAAACCCCACAATCTGCGAAGATACAAATCTATCACTGAGATAATGATGCCAGGGGGCAGTATCTCTGTTCCATGAGGGTTTTCTCATCATGTTTCCATTTTTTCAAAATTTCTAAGACCCTAACAACCCCTTGACATTGAATATATCATGGAATCATCTAGAGGCAGGTAAGAAAACTTTATATTTTCCCAACAAATGTTATCGCTAGTGGATTCTGGATGCTTTGCTTCATCGATTCCTTATGACAAACCATGATTCTTTCCCCCTCTTATGATTTGCAGGTTGTAGATTCAAGTATGAAACAATCATATGACAGGATTCTTTGCGCTCTGATTGTTGAGCAGATGATATAGGAGATGAAAAAGTTTTCTCATGATTCTGCTTGGCAATTTTGCTTGTTCATCTATTGGTCGTCTCATACAATGTGCTATGCAGTGGGGAATTACCACGGGGGTTTTCCATGATGTCAGACCCATTTAAACACTCGCATAACTTGGAACCGACAATGATTTGGATTTTGAGCTTCAACACTGGGTGATGGAAACCCTTTCTACTGTGTTCCCATGTTTTCAATAACCACAATGCCCGAATGTTCATTCTGTATTCTCCATGAAATTGGGCATTCAATTGGGTGTTCTATGTGTTTGATATTTCATGATGACTCGACTGGGATTGCATGTTGTTGTTGATGGTATTATGGATAGGTTTCAAACAAAGGAAATATTTCACCTTCATGATGAATTCCAATTATCAGAGCAGATGGCAATGACTTCTGTTTGCAAAAACTAATTCTTCGAGAATAGATGGCAGTGGTTTCTGTTGATAAGACAAATTGTCTTCAACTAGGATAACTCCTCCTTGTTGTGGCTCGGTGTGGTGCTAATCTTTGGCTTGACTTGTGCGTTTCTTGTTTGACTATGTGTTAGGGTTTGAAGATTGCATGATCCAACTCCAAGGCTTTTGTAACTAGCACCCTCAGGTTTCGAATTTGCCACCTGCAATCTGTTAGTGTATAACGTTCCTCTGAGCAAATACCTGTGCCTAAATTCAACAAAATCAGACAAGTATAATATAATGATCATTGAGAGTTGGGTGATTTTAAAATGAGACCTTCGTGGGTAAAAAGAAATCAGATTATGAAATGGTTTGAATCAGTAAATGATTCCAAGCTATTGTGGACACACGCGAACTCTCAGACCACGATTCATGTCATCATAATGAAATCTAGATGACAGGCACGTATCAAGGCATGATAATTTTGGTGCTATGAGAATAGACTTATTCCTGTAGCGTAATTAATGACTTAGCAAAATTTGAATTTATGAAGTTCAAACAGGCATATAAGGTGACACCTCGTTTAAAACCACGTCTTTCAATTTCAAACTTGAATAAACTATTCAAAAATTGAAATGCAAACCATAAGACACTAAAAACAAAGATCGAAATCAACTGGAAACATAAATTGAAGTGTAGGTAAGAAGGGTTTAGAATAACGGTTTCTCACTAAACCAAGACAAAATTAGAGACTAACACCACTGATCCAAATTTTATGAGCAGAACGAAATGAATACAAATTATTAACATGTGCTTAACACAAAATAACAGAGATACAATAAAAATGGTTTTCTATTCAATAATGAAATAAGATGAAACTGTAAAGTGCAACGGAAACAAGCTTGCTGGAATGGTGGCGACGTATCTCTGAAAAGAGATGTGACGGCTACGCTCATTCTTAAGAATATGATTACAATAAGACTCTAAAGGCTTTTTTTACAATAATAAGGAATTTAAAAAACCCTAGACATCCAACAACCTAACCCTAGGAGATGAAGCGCCAGAAGTCATGTGAGCCCTGTTTGGGTAAGTTAGTACATCAACTTTCCGAGGTCGTAACTTTTGCACACAATCTCCATTTTAGGCGTATGATAGCCCGTTGGAAAGGTATCATCGAGGAGATTCATTTTAGGTGGAGTATTGAAGGAACTTCCATATTTTAAACCTATTTTCCCCCCAAAAAAACATCATTTAGGGTCTCAAAACGACTCCGGAAGTGAAAACTGCTAAAAATAGTAAATTACCAAAATTTCCAGAAAACTATTTTGAGCCAATTGCAAAAGGTGGGTGGCCACCGATATCCACCTGGATCATAACAAGTTTAATAATAATTTTTTTTTCAATGAGGTTGGACTGTCATATTGCGGGAGAAGGAGAAAAGAATAAACTTGCATTTGTAGTCAAAAGATCATTCAAATTCACCATTAAAGCACTAACTCCTTTGGATAACGTTGCAGTGCAACTCAAGGTTTTTTATGTTTAAGATATTGAATACCAGGATCAAGGCGTGAAAAAATATTTGGATTCAAATAAATCTATCGATTTTAACTGAAAAATAGTGTTAGAGCACGGATTTGGTTTCCAAGTTTACCCTGGCAGGTTGTGATGAATTTCATTATGGTTGGGGATCCACAGAAGAAGTTTATTTGAAAAAATGTGGAGACAACTCGAAGCACTAAGGTCTCAATGATATTTGTTCCAAATCCTATTAAATGAGTTATCATGGCTCGTGAATCCATTGTGGAGGCATTCTAGAGTACAAGGCCAAGGTGGCGAGTGGGCATATCCCTAGAGTGAGAAAAGGATGGGAGGATATTGTGAGCAGGAAAAGCCAACACTGAGTACATATGTATGAAACAAGAAGAAGCCTACATAAACGCAGACAAAAAAGGTTGTAGCCTGAAATTCTTGACAGTTGTAGGTGTAGAGATACAAGGTGGTTTGTTGACAAGTTTTTTTTCTCAATTGACAGATTTCAAGCAAAAGATGTTCCTATATACCTTCCTTCTGCATAAAATTAACATTAAGAATGAATAATTAAAAATTATAGATTGTATATTAAAATTTAAAATTAATGAATAAAAATATAATTTAAGATTAATTATTTAAAGTTAAATATTAAAAATTAAAGGTAAAAGGTTAATAAGTAAGATAGGTCGGGTGATGGTTAAAAGAGTAAGTTAATAAGTGTACAAATTCAATTTTTAGTAAGACAAATTTCCACTTCGATTCCCTAGTTTTTTGAAATTCTCTTTATATGGGTTAAAAACCCTCAAAGAAAAGTTTTATGGTCAAGTTCCTATTAATTGAATGGAACTATACCTTTTAACAAAATTCTTAGAGGAAAATTTTTGATAGGAATTGAGTTTATTAATGTATTAATTTGATCCATAATTATATACCAAGAGTTACATATAATCAAGGTTTAAGTTTTGGGTTTAAATATTAAAATTAAACACTATGATTAAGGATTAAAGAAAAGGTTTTAAATATTAATAATTGTAATTTAAAATTAATAAATAAGAATTGAAGATTAACATTTATAAGTCAAATTTTAAAGAATAGAAATAATATTGATTAAGAGTTAAGCATTCAAATTAATGAATATTTGCCCCCGGGGGGGTAGCTCAATTGGCAAGTGCCGTGAAAATGCAGTTCCATGAGGTTTCGAGTTCAATTCCCCCCCGACTTACCTTGTGTGTCGCGTAAGGGGCATAGTGGGCACACCTGGAGGTTATAGTGGTAGCGGTTGGATAACACGGCCACGTGTAATGCGAGCACGTGCCCAACTAGTTGCTGATTCCTCCAGACACAAAAAAAAATAAAAAAAAAATTAATGAATATTTAAAAATAAATGTTTAATTAATCAAATTTAAAATTGATCATTTAAGATAAATCACTATAATATTAAATTGAGAATTTTGAATTGACATAATCTAATAAGTTATAAAAAGTTTGAAAATTGAAAATATTTTGAAGATTGTGTGCTCTACTATGTTTTTTCTCTCCATTGCCTCTATTACAGGTCAGAACCTTCTTCCATGTCACCGTAAGAGGGGTCAGGCCCCCCTCCCCCGCTCTCCCCTCATAGAAAGAGATCAGGATTTGATCCATCTAGGTTTGATCCCCTTAATCCAGCCTCTACAAGAAATTGAATCACTAGAGCTATGACTTCCTCTCTTGAATATCCCATGACAAACACACAGATACTTCCTACAGGCAACACAAAGTGGTAACCAAGTCACTGCATTCTAAAGGATATGGATACGCCCAAATATGAGATTTGATCAAATTGGCTTGGAGGATATATGCAATACATTAAAGATCATGCGATAATCGATAAGTTCTTAGGTAGTTGGAAAACTAAGATGGATTTGGTATCCTGGATCAACTCTTGTTGGAAACCCACTTGTCGTATTGATATAAAACTAGGCTCTAAAGGTTTCTTTACTATTATTTTTGAAAATCCCCATGAACATGGATGGATTTTTTAGGGTGGCCCTTATTTCTTCCATTCTATGGGTCTTCATCTCCGATACTATAAGGAAAACCTCACCCCATAAAAATAGGACTTCTCCTTTGCCCCTGCTTGGGTCTACCTAGACTCTCTCTTGCAGAAGTATTGGGAGGAAGAAATTATGGAAATAATCGGAAATACCTTCGACACTTATGTCAAATCCTCGGAAGCTACCAGACAAGGACAATATACAACTTATTCCCCCACATGCATGTATATGAATGTATCGGTTCCCATATAAGAATCAATCTTCCTCACCTTCCAAGATGTAGAATGGATCCAAACCCTGAACTATGAATTCATCCCTTTCCATTTTCATCACTTCCATGAGCGTGGTCACCTCTACCGAGACTACCCATTACTAAAACCTCCCAAGCCCTCTAAATATAAACCTAAAAATGATGATGACGATTTCACCAAGATTTCTTCTCACCACCGCTCAAACAAAAAACATGTCCCTCATGGTCCCTCTAGACCCTAGAAAAATATCTGCTAAATGTTCTTGTTTCTGCATATTATATTACTTCTGGTACCTTACATTTGATTCCATTATCTCCCTCCCCCATCAGTTCAACATTTTTATTGCATAGATTTCATCCCCCAACAACCCTA
>ML803036.1:104153-139420 GCA_009831015.1 Picea engelmannii
AGATAGAATCGGTGGCAGAATAAGATTGCTCTTGCGATGGTCACCTGGTGGAAATCTAATTTCATGGCTACATGTGTTATAAAATGGCAGTACGATTTCCTGAGGCGATCCTCTTGCTCTGCGTCGATTCCATCGATTCTGGAAGGGCTAGATTCGTCTATGTGGGATCTGGTGAAATACCAAACCTCGCCCAGTCGCGCGGGGTTGGCCGGCATTTTTGCATGAACAGGATTCGACACCGCGACGACAAGACGGATGATGAGATTGTGGCACAGTAGTGGCAGTGGTTGGGAGGATGGAGAAGAGGTTGTTGTTTATATAGGTAATGAGACGTGGTCAACAGGCAGACGACTTCGGAAAATCAGGGTCCCTGGTGAAGAACGGAAGAGAGTTCATGGCCATTAACATCCCGGAAAAATTAAAAATGTGTTGAGGGCATATGGGCTGCCGGGGTGATAGTTATTGATTGTGAGTAACGAGTTCTATTTATATTGTTTTATATAGGTATGTTGTGTAAAATTATTAATTATATATATATATATATATATATTATTGATTTAAATTAGGGAATATTTTTTTATTTATTTTTATAAAAGTAGATGGTTTTTAGGCAAGGATTATATATTAGAAGGTTTCATATACCAATTTGATGTCTAGCTTGAGAGTTATCTTAAAAATATATTATTATTGTTATTATTGTTATTATGATATTGTATTTCAATAACATTTATTTTTTTATTATTTATCAAATGTGAAGAGTTATGGAGTGTTTTCTCAAGAACATTTATAAGAATATGAATCGATAACTAAAGCATTTAAGTCTTATTAAGGTATTTATTGTTATTGTGATTAACAATTGTGATGTTCTTCATCTATTTTTATGTTAAAAAAAATAATTTCATCAAATTTAAAAATGCAATTTTGACAAAGATTGTTTGATGGGATTCTAGTGATGGAAATCCATAAAATATCAAAATCTTAAAATGTTTAGCTACCTTGCATACACGCACATACATAGATATATGTAGCTTGCGATATATTTCTCCCCTGTGCATTAATTCGACTACCAACACTTTCAATCTTCCTTAAGTGCCTAAGGGTGGGATGAGGTGTTTCCAAACATATTAACCACAAGGGTTGGCTCAAGTGGTTTGACTTGCCTTGTCGATGTCATATTCGCCAAGGAGATCACAAGGTCGAATCCACTTGAGTCACTTAGGGTTAGACATACATGTTGTCTGTTGATGGCATTTACTTCAATGTTAATCATGGATGTGAGGAACTACCTAGAGAAATGTTATATATATATATATATATATATGATGATGATGATGATGATGATGATGATCTTTCATTG
Organism: Picea engelmannii; assembly: GCA_009831015.1. Lineage (NCBI taxonomy): Eukaryota > Viridiplantae > Streptophyta > Pinopsida > Pinales > Pinaceae > Picea > Picea engelmannii. The sequence continues at coordinate 105,511 of ML803036.1, forward strand.
ATACCAATGTTTATTGAACCATAAGTAAATGTGATAAGGAGTTAATCATTTTATTAATTGTTTTATGAACATGTGACTTAGTGGTCGGGATGGGGCAACACCATGGAAATAGTCCAGGTTCAAGACCTGGTGGGTATAGAGTCCCTCTATACCCACCAAGTGGCTTTCATCATTAATCAACATTATGAAAGCCATGTAAAACAATGGAAGTTAATGTGGAATACACCAAATAAGCATGTAACTAAAAAGTTGAAGAAAATAATTAAAGGGGCAAGGAAATGGATTGGAGAGAAGGATAAGGAATGAGAAGTGAAGAGCCATGGTTGTTCGCCTTCCCTTACCCCCTAGTTCCCTCTATTTATTCACTCTCACTCATACTCAAAGATATTTTTTACCAAGGAGGAGGAGGAAAGCATTGTAAAAATTGGTAGACTTGCAGAAGAAGAATATACTGAGCATCATTCGATTGGTTTTTCCAATTGCGTTCCTAGGTAAAAATCTTGTCTCATTGAGTTAGTTCCTCTGTGTATTGATTATGGTTAAATTAGCCATTATGTTTTATTATAGCTTGTTGGTTATAATTTGAATGGATTCTTTGTATATTAATGAGGGGAATGTAGAGAAACTTGTCGCATCTTGTTTTCATTATTGAGTGTGTGAGCACATTGGTAATGGTGAATACACGTTCGGATAGTAATACTCACCTTTGGATGTATTGAGTGTTCCAATAATAGCTTCTTGGATTATTGACATTCTAAGAATACTACCCTCACTCCTAGTCATCTCAATTAGTTTTTCCTTGCATCCTAACCTAACCATCACTCTACCATGTCTCTAGGTGTCCATGAGATTGTTCAAGGCGTTCTCTTAATGCCAATAAGTCCATAATCCATTGCACAAAAAGGTATCCTTGTCTATGATAAAATTAAAATTTTTCTACTCACCCCAGTATGAGGAGAGACCCAATCCTTCCTTCTTTGTTTCCCCATGTTCTTCCTTTGTTTTCCAAACATTGTGGAAACCCTAGAAAAGGGATAGCGCACCCACAGTTTCTCTTTGTTTTCCAAACCTTTTGTGGGAACCCTATCACAAGAAGAGAGCACCATGGATTGTTCTTGTTGTCAAAGTGAAGCCAGTGAAATCTAGTTAGAGGAGAGACCCCACACGATATCTCTTTGTCGTTCTATGCCTCAACGTTATCTCCAACCTGAGGAGTAATCCCAAGCTTTACTCCTCATTGCCCAAACGTTGCATGTTATCTCCAGCTTGAGGAGTGACCCCACACATGCAATATGCATTGTCCCAGTGTTGTACATGAACCTTACCACTTGGAAAAACCCATTTCACATTTCACTTATTGGTTTCCAAGCATAAACCCTAACCCTAATGTGTTTAACGCAACGCCTCACTATTCCACTTTCATCGTTGGAGAATTTCATCCACTACCAACACATACCACAATTGAACATGACATTAAATACTATGTTACCCAGGATAATAACACTTCTGCAGAAGAAATGATCATATCGAACATGATTTTCATACTTGGAGGAGGTGGCATATGAGTTGAATGGAATTGTGTCTATATGCAACAATTATTAGAGTGAGTGAACCAACCATGGGAGAGATGTTTTTCTAGAAAACACACATTTATATTAATTAAATGGCATGTGGTAGAGAAGACTATAAATGATAGTTATCTCATTTATTATTGTTGGAGCATCTGTCCTTGCCATTGTTAATGTCATAAGGTGTTATCACTAATGTGGGAGCAGTGCATCCCTTATATAAGTGATTTGACCTCTAACTGATGAAGAGTTTATTACTTTTGCAGTTGTATTGACAACAAGTGCCAATTTGAACGATGGATATATGAATATATTTGTGTTTGTTGCTGGGGTATTAAAGGAGAGGTGGAGGTTGGCACTGCATTTACCAACAATGATTGGTTTCTCGAAAGGACATGATAAACACTAAACCCAGGTGAAAAGGATTCATGATTGGTAGCCTCCAAAAGAAACATAACCCTGTGCAAAGGCTCATGGATAGAGATTAGGTAGAGAAAAAAATATAATTCTACACATGTATCCATATTGGTGAAGCAAGTGGGATATGTTCCCCTCGATTACATATCAGTAAGTGAAGATGTTTGACCTCCCAGAGTGATCCATAAATGGTGGTCCTATGGCCTGTCCATTTTATCAACATGGATGCTTCAACAAAAAAAATATTTTTCTCTCTACTTTTTTTTTATCGCTTGGTTTGCATTTTGTTTGGTTGCTAGACCATACCAACTAAGTTCCCAAACTATGTGTATGGTATTATCACTCTGTAATTTATCAAGTTGAGGAAGAAGTTGACAGAGGTAACCACAAAACCACTTTGGAGTCTAGGATCTATCCCTCCTAGACTCAGAGAGGGATATCTCTATAAGATTTAGCCTTGTTTGTTGGGAATTTTAGGCTAGTTATGATAGTACAAGGTTTGGTTTTTTAAATTATTTGGTTGGAACAACAAGGGAGGGCCATTGGGAAAATGGAATCATAGTTCAGAATTGATAAAAAGCCAAGTCTAAATGGCTAATATTGCAGGGAAGGGTAAGAAAATTCACTGGATCTTCAAGGATTATGATATGTAGAGAAATGTAATGTTCAGAAATCAAATTAAAACAGAGAAATCAAAAATTATGTTTTCAATCTTCAGTGGAAAACATAAAAACTATTCCTAAGTCAGAGAGAGAGAGTTTACATTTAAAAAAATGATGTGTCTTATCTTCTTGGAATAATTCAGAAAAGAAACAATGGTGATAACAGGAAAAACAAGTTTACAGAGAAAGATACACTTCACCAATTAAATTTGTCATAAGAATCTTGGAATTCTCACACTGTATTACTGGAAAATCTGAATCAAATGGTCTCTATGGACTACTTTACGATATTAGTTCCATTTTTCCTACCAATTCCTCGAATACTTAAAAATTTTAAGTATATATAGACTTATTTACAAGCTATCTTCATAACAGATCGGGATTTATTTTAGGAAAATATAAACTAACTCTTACAATCATAGAGGTTTGTTAAGATTCGTTCAGAGATATGGCTCTGTTTTGATGGGATTTGTGGGTGATCTTTGCCCTTGAATCTGATCTCTTTGCCATATGTTCTTTTGACTTTTTGCTTCCCGAAATTATAAAAAATAGGGTCCAATGATCTCTTTGAATATATGAATATGATATATATGTGTAAAATCTGGGGGAGGTTTTTGTAGATCCTCTTGTTCTGAGAAAAACCTCTCTCGGGTTTTTGAAATTCATATCCATCTATCCAGAATATGGGTTTGAAAAAGATGTCTCAAACAAGAAAATCGTGAATCTCGAACAATAGGGCTCAAATATGCTCTCTATGCTCCCAATCTGTAACAACTATGAGAAATATGGGAGAGTTTATTGTTATTTGTCCCATGCTCAAAAAAATCCTCTTTCGGTTTCTCAAAAGTAATCATTTGTTTTCCCAGAAATACCCTCAGAAAATGACTGGTCGAAATGGAAAAAAAAACGTTTTTTGAATTGGGGGAAGGTAGTTTTGGGGGAGGGAAAGGTGGATTTCAAGGGAGGGGGAGGCAGAGGGGGTGTAGAGTGGTAAGTGGTTTAGAGGGGGGGGTCCTGAAATGATAGGGATAGGGAGGTGATAAGTGGAAGGATTCAAAACCAATTTTCAGACCCCGCCACCCCCCCCCTCCCCCCCTTCTCGTAAAAGTTTGGATGGCAGGGGGTCCGAAATACATTACATGTCGTTGATTTTATTTGTTTTGGGATATGTGCGTTTTTAATTATTTGTTTTAGGTTTTAATTTTTTAATTTTATTTGTTGTTTTATTCATAACGTTTAGTTTTTATTTATTTATAATGTTTCTTTTTATTTTATTTATAATGTTTGGTTTTTAATAATAATTATTTATAATTTTAATTTGTTTTAATAATGTTTGGTTTTTAATAATAATTATTTATAATTTATTTTGTTTTATGTTTTATGTTTTAATTTTTAATTTTTATAATTTTTTTTATTAAACTAATGTTTATTTAATTTTTTAATCATTTTTATTTTTATTTTTAATTTATTATTAATATTAATAGTATTAGACTAACCTAATTACAAACCTAATTACACATAATCTAATTACTAATTACAAAATGGATTGGGAAAAAATGAAGGAGGGGCAAAGTCATCTAAGGAAACCAGTGAATGAAGGATTGGGAAAAAATGGATGGAGGGGAAAAGTCATCTGAGGAAACCAGAAAAGCCAAGAGCTTTCATAAGATCAACAACAAATAGAAACTGAATAACTAGACTTCTTATAATTTATAGGACCCTAACATAGGCTCCAATGGGGGATGACAGTTATTTTAAGAGGTGTCAAGAACTACATATCTTTGAATATGAAGACCCGTGCCTTATCTATTGGGATGATCCAAAAACTTTATTCTGCAACATGTACATGTTCTGATCCTTCAACTGAAACCAAATCAAACTAAAGACTGAAATTTGAAATACACACTAAACTGGAAACTGTACTGCAATTTGAAATTGAGACTAAAATAATTGTTGAAAGTGATGCTCAAAGAGATGAGCTTATTTGCACACTGCTACCTACACTACACTGTTGAAAATCATTGGCACAGATCACCCTCCTCTCTTGAGGGTTGCTTGACCTCCTGGTCTAGGATCATTCAAGATACTGAGTCAGATCGACTCTTCGGGTCCCTGCGGGTACCCAAAACCACTATACACAGGCTTCTTTTCCCCTAAGTTACCACGGGCTATGACGGTGGACCAACCCTACGTGATTTCGGGATTTGAGGATATCACGATCTCTAGATTCAGTTCTTCCCAAAGTTATCTCCTCTAAATCTTCGGATCTATGTCGCATGTCTCCTTGGATTATGATGGCCCAACAATATTTCGGGTTTCGTGACTTCATGAAACTCTCGTTCTCCTTCTGCACAAGCCTCCATACTTTCGACTCACATATTTACTAATCCACTGCCACGTGTTCTCCCTACATCCAACAATTAATATCGCTTCGTGAATCTGCGGGTTCACGACTCTGCTCTTACAATACTTCCAAACTTCTCAAACCATGAAGCATCGAAACTCTTACAACCAACCTTCGCATACTTCTCCCAGATCTAACGGTCTAGAACAATCCACCTCCCTCAGTAATGGATCTAAGTCATGGGTTGTGGAAAACCTTAAAGGATTCTCCCCTTTGAAGATTTCTCTCACCGCTCTCCCTCTTGAGCTTATTTTTCCTTTGGCTTTTGCTTCTGTAGATGCTCTTTTTGGACACTTAGTTGAAAATTCATCATGTGCATGCCTTGCAATAGGTTCTCCTCTGAGATCCAACTACTTTGTAGGCGAATTAAGCTATTCCTCCTAAACTTCTGAGTTGAAAGACTCGATCACGCACTCCTTATGGATAAACGAGCTCTCAAATTTTATTTTCCATAGCTTTATGAACCCAAATGGACTCAGCTACGCACACCTTGCAGATGCTTTACACTCCTTGTACATATAAGTTCACATTATCCCTTTTGAGTCGTGAGTCGAAAAACACTCAGTCACACACACCTTGAGGACACTATGCACACCTTGCACTCACTCTTAGAAGAGAAACAATTGAAACTTATTCAAACCTGCCAGGTTCATACATCTAGCCATGTAAATCATGTATAAATTCAAGAACAAGAAATAATAGAGTATTCCAAATAAATAGGAAATCTACCATTCATTCACTCAAATAGACACATCGACAACGTACATTTGAGATGATGCTCCTTTTTTATATTCATTCAACTAAAAATTGCATATATTCATACACTACTTCTTGGTAGCTTTCATCTCTCGACTTAAATGGAAACCTATACAATAGATTCCATAGTCCATCAACAACTAGAGAGACAACAACAACTATAAACAACAATGGAAACCTATATAATAGATTCAACATCCTTCTCTCGACAACAATACAAAGCTTTATACAAGAGGTATCTTTGAGTTCTTCCCTCCAACTACTCTTATTATATCGTATCAAATTAAAATCTATCAACTACTAACATTTATTACAATAATAGTTATGACACAAAAATCAAATCGAACAAATAAAATCTTTACTGCACTTGGGTACATTAAAAGAAAATACATTCTCTAACATCTTCATGAGCCATCCATCTCTATAGAATTAAAATATGTTATTTAATTGCAACTCTTTTCAAAATATTCGCGTGATACACATTCTCCAAAATTCAAACTTCTTCAAAATGTGTGGCAATGCACCTAGCTATCCTCTCCTTGTGCTTTGTTGGCGATGCTCCTGCATCATACTCCTCTGGCTAAAAAAATTCATGGACTCCTATCCATGAGCTCCTACACCGACTTTCCATGCTTCTGGATGTCCTCTTCACCAACTCAACTGGAATGTTCTACTGGTCGTCCTTTCCACTTCACCAAATATTCAAAATATGTTTTCATTCGGGTCTTCTTACCAATTCGTTGATCTATGATCTGCTCCATCTGCGGCTTCTCTGCTACAGGCATTTGTTTTTTCCACTGGATCTCCTTTTGATTTTCAGATCCTCCAGATCCATCTCCCCTGTAAGGATATAGTTTGGCAATGTTGAATATGAGTGATATACCCACATCTCCGGGCAACTCTATCTCATAATAATTCTCACCAAATCTTCTCAGGATTTTGTACAGTCCTATCTTTTTCAACTTCATCTTATTGTATGTTCCCCTTGGGAACCTCTCCTTTCTAAGATGTGATATAACATGATCTCCAAATCCAAACTCAAGTTTCCTTCTGTGTTGATCAACTCTATGTTTTTATTCATTGATGTTCTTCTTCAACTGCTCCTTGAATTAATTATGAAGTTCCTACATTTCTGCAGTGAAGTCTTCGGCTTCAACGCTCTTAAATTCACTCTGCTTCAGATATCTTAACTCCAAAACTCCTCTTGGATTTATTCCATACACTATCTAAAATGGAATCTTCCCAGTGCTCCTATTTACTTATTCATTGTATGCAAATTCTACTTGTGCTAGAGTTTGATCCCATTGGATATGATGTTTGGTGACCAAAATCCTCAACAAATCTCCCAAACTCTGATTCACCACCTCAGTCTGTCCATCTATTTGAGAATGATATGCAGAACTACATGATAGTTATGTTCCCAACTTCTTCCATAATGTTCTCTAGAAATTACCTACAAATTTGGTATCCCTTTCTGAAACAATTCTCATGGGCAATCCATGGAGTCTCACAACTTCTTTGAAAAACAAGTTAGCAACATGTGTTGCATCACTAGTCTTTTGGCATGGGATAAAGTGTGCCATATTTGAAAATCTGTCCACTACCAAAAATATGGAATCACTTCGTCTTTTTGTTCATGGCAATCCCAACACTAAATCCATGTTGATTGCATCCCAAGGCCTCTTTGGAATAGGAAATGGTTGATACAATCTAGTATTCTACTTCTTCCCCTTTGCATATTGAAAAATCGTACACTTCTTCACAAAATTATTTACCTCTCACTACTAAATTTGAACGTTTTTGCAACGAAGTTTCGTTGGAATAGGGTCGTTGTTGTGACCAAGATGATTTTCTTTTTGTTGGAATCAATTCGTGGGTCTAGTGACCACACATGGATCTTCGTCGATCTAGTGACCGGGAAAATAAGCCTATTCACAATAGGGAAAATTTACCATTCAATGGTCCATCGACCAAGATTAGTCGATCTAGCGACCAAATTTAGTCGCAAGCCTTGCTAGCATCTCTAAGGAAAACATAACCTTGGTCACTCTAGCGAACGTAATTAGTCAGTCTAGTGATGAATGTTAGTCGTTCTAACAATTAATATTAGTCGCAGGAGGGACCAAGACAACCCTAGAAAACTTAGTCAATAAACCACAGTATAACGACGAATATTAGTCACTAGACCGACTAATCTTGAAGCTAAAAAGCTCAAAATTTGCGACCAAATGGCTATACAAGCGATGAACATGTTCGTCGCTAGAGGGACTAATGTTGGGTTTTTTTAAATAAAAAAATATGCCATTCACACAGGAATAAGCCCAGACTAGCAATCTACATAAGCATACTTTCATTATGTACTTGGGAGATGGCACTGGAGTCAACCCCCTAATGGTACTCAATACCGATGATCCAATTTACCTTGTCATTTCTAGATGTAAGCACCATTGTGATGAGTCTCAATCCATGCTAGGGGATTTAATATCGAGCCTCAAATTGTTGAAGGTGAATCTAGAGCATTGGGTGGAGGAGATTTCACAGCAACAGACCTCCCTTACAAAGTAGTTGGGAACTATTAAATCGAAGGAATTCCTATTAGATGTGGAAAATCAATGGCTAAGAGAAAAATCTAGGGAAGAAGAAGCTAAAATTTAGAAGCTACAATGACATGTAAAGAAGATGGAGCATGAGCAGTCACCCAGGTTGGCATTCTATAGGTACAAGTACATTAAGAATTCTTCAATGGGTTCACTCCCAATAAAAAATATGTCACTCAATGAGGACCAAAAAATGGAGCATCCACATTGTTAATAGGCGTAGAGGTCAAATACTACCCATCCACCAACTACTAGAAGCGTTGAAACAAGAGTGCAAGGCCATGGAAATTTTCATGTTTTTCTATAAATTATTTGTAGGGTAAAATTGTTTTGTTAGTAGGCCTTGATAGTCCTTCTATTGAAGGTTAGTATCATTAACTTCAATACTAACTCTAAGGAGACTGGAATCTTCACATTCTACCAAAATTTACAAAGAGTCAAGAAGGAAACCATAATATAGGAAAAATAAAAATTACAATACATCTCAAAAGGACATTGCAAAAATAAAGGAAGACTTTCAGACTTTTTTAGTAGAAATCCCAATGGCCTCTTCTCTGAAGAAGAAAAATAACAATTAAAAAATCTTGCAAGAAAGAAATATGAAACTTTTTTAATCGGAGGAGGAAAAATGGAGGTTATAGAGCAGAGCAGTATGACTATCTAAAGGTGATGAAGACACATTCTTTCAAAATCATTCCAAAGGGAAACAATATAGAAATATAATTTGGAAAATGCCCAAGCCAAATGGAAGAAATAACCTCAAAGTTATGTGAACTTGCAGATAGGAGAGTAGTTCTTTCAGTAATCTATTTTAAGCTTCAGAAAGGGACAACATAGATGAAATAATAAAACTTGCTGAATTTTTTCTAAGGTGATTTATTAGTAGTGGTGGTGGAATCCAGGACATATGGATAGTTGTGAAGAGCAATGAGTGGAAACTTTATAGCACTAATACCTAAAAAGAATAATCCATCGACTCAGAATCTCACTATGTCCATCTACATGCTTATTTCCAATTGAAATAATAACAACAAGACTTAAAATTATTTTATCTAGAGCTATATTACTGGAGAAATTTGAATTTCTAGAGGAAAGAAAAACTCATGATATCAGGGCAGCAAAAGAAGTCTTGTATTGTATTGACATAAAAAATACAATTGTAATTAAGATTGGTCAACCAAAATTCTTATGGCAGAGTAAGATGGTTGTATTTAAGGCTTATATTGAATTACACGGGATTTAACTGTCCATTCAAGAACTAGATTGAAGGGTGCCTACCCTTCTCATCCTTTGTTGTTTTAATTAACAGATTGCTTTTCCTTAATCCATATCCTTTATGTTGACAATATCCACCTTTTTAGTGTTGGTTCACTTAGGGAGGCAAAATCTTTGAAGAAATTTTTTAATCTTTATTGTAGAGCCACTGGAATGGAACTAAATTTGATCAAGTCCTATATCTCATTCAGTTGCAATAGTGAAATATCAAGTAGAAAAATAAAATAGTCTCTTCCACAAATGGGGTATATTTAAACAAGGGTTGCACACACCTAGGATTTGTACTACATGAAAACTCCTATCATTTCAGGGATAGTATGTGGATGCATGAAAAAGAGGATAAAAAAAAATCAGGTTGGTGTACTAAATGGCTATCAAGGGGAGGGAGATTAACCTTAATAAAATCATAGGTTGAAGCCACTCTTGTCTATTGACATTCTTGTGTACATCCCTAAAGGGATTTTGGAGAAAAAAAAAGGTTGTTTAGTTTTCTTTAGAAAGGTTCAAACGACAAAGGCATTCCATTTGAAACTAGAAAGTACTTACCCAGACAAAACCATTGGGAGAATGGGGTCTAAAAACCATCCATTTTTATGTGAAATCACTGGCAGGAATGAAGTTGTAGAGGTAAATAAAAGGAACTAGTTTTAGGAAAAAGGAAATTAAAGAGAAATGCATTGAGCCACGAATCACAATGTTCTCCAAAGAATCTCTCCTTGTAGTTGATAGAACCAAAACAAACAAACTGTGAGTAACGGTTTCCACTAACAATATTGAAGCTGTCATTGCATAGATAATGTAATGAACAAGATACTTGCAACATAACAAATACTAAACTATGATAAAAATCACCACATAGAAACTTAAACTGACAACATCAAACTTTATAAATAACATGGACTGATTAATTACATTTGTGCATACCAATAATGTACTCCAAAGCATATTAATAAAAAACTGTATATTCCAGCCGCAAACGAAGCAACAATTCAAGTTTTGAGAAGCTCAAAGTGAAATTATGCCATTTAAAAAAAACAACAGTAGTGTTTCCAATACCCATGCCAGTTTCAAAATTTTATAGTCAAAATATTAGGCATCAAGACTCAAGAATATAACTATCATTTGTTCAATGAGTCTATTTCCCTAGAATTAAATGATCAATATCAATAAATATCCTGAAGACAATACTCAAGTAGTAGATAGTAAAAAATCTATTCATGTAATGTCCCGGAGACAAGCACACAGTTGGCTCCTGAAATCAATATGGCAATGTAATCAAGTATCAATAGAAGGCCAATGTCTTAGAGGGGTTATAAACTCAAGTACAAGATATCCAATTATGATGAGATGACCTCATGATAGGATATCCTGAGGTCTATCTAAGTATTCAAATAATCCAATGATAACTCTTTCTTGTAAACTCATCTAAAAGATATTCAATGAATGATTCAAGGAAATGTATGTGACAACAAGATATTCACTTAAGTGTGCAAATGCCACATGTATTTGTGTTTGTATACAATGCCTAGAGGATGATGCTTTCAATGTCAAGAATAATGCAAGTATTCAAATTATTAAGATCAATCCATGACTAAATTTTAATGATATACACAATTGCCTAATAGAGCACAATAATTTTATTTGAAGTATCTATGACTTTGATCAAACTAATTTCAAGACATCAATATTTCAAAGCCACAAAACGTTTCATATGTGTCATTCCAATAATCCAATAGTATCCTTCTCAATTCATTACATATCAGAAGTTGGGACAGTCTATTTGACTTCAATTCAATATGTATCAATCCTACTTGTCCTAAATAAGCAAATGCAAATGATATGTAACCCCTCCAAATGCACACAAGTTAAGATTTTTAATGTTTCTTATGTATGAAAATTGTAGGTTATGTTCCCCATGATTTATCTCTGTCAAAAACAAATTAAATGCGGTTGGGAATGACTATGTTCACACAGTCATAATTGAAGGTTTTACTATGATTTTGGGTGGAGAGTTTGGGAGGCGGTTTAGGTAGAGTGACTATGAGGTATGTGAGTTTGTTTTTAGGGGTGTGTCAAAGTGGAATAGGGTCTTAAATTAAGACTTCAGGACAATCAACAGTAAGGRTTTTTGTAGGTATCCATGGGGTGTCTAAATGTTTAGGAGATAGGGTTAATGGCCTTGCGTTATGGAGATAATGKCCTAGGCATGAAAGGGGATATATCCTAGGGTGAGCTAGTATGAAAATAGGTCAACGTTAGGTAGGTTGGGGATGCAAAAATATCTTAGGACATTCAAATGGTAGACAGTCCTAAGGATGGATGTGAGTTTTTAGGATAGTAGGAGAGAGGCCTAGAGATCTTGTGTTAGGAGTCTAATAGTTTAGAGTGGTGGCTAGGTTAGGGTAGGTTGCTAATGAATATGGACAACAAACTTTACAAAGAGTGTTGTCCAAAGGAAATTCCTTGAAACACTTTTAATATTTTCCATTCCAATAAAGGTGTGTTCAAACCAAGCATGTGTATATGAATGAAAGTACCCAATAATAGGGAAATGTAAGAATACCAAGATACGATAATTTTATCAATGTTCACTAATGTCCTCAAAGGTAGGTCAATGGGACTCAAAAGTACAATTGAGTAGTGACCCATTGTGGGATCATAGTAGCATCTCTTATAGTGTCACTACGGAAATAGTACTAAAAGTAGAGAAGGGAGAAGATGATTTCCCCGGTGAGTCACCAATCACAGATTACTCAATTCATTGCCTGACAATGTCATTAGGGGAGAGTCCATATTTGATAGGACTTGAATATGTAACCATGGGTGAAATTAAAATACCTAGCGATTGAAGTTTGGTTTCATGAAGGGGGTTTGTAGTGGAAAATGAATTGTGATAAGAAAGAGATCTCCTCAAAATCCTAGTGGGGGTAGGTATGCTAGATGGAGGTTGAATAAAAGTGCATAGCCCATCCAATCTAGTATTTGGTGTGACCTAGGTCTGTTCCTACCACTCATTTCCACCAATTATTTTGATCGAGAGAAGAAAGGAAGTGATTAGCTTAATATGATCCATCCTTAGAGGTCCATGTAAGATCTATTCCCTGTATCCCAACATTTTCATGATAAAATGAGGTAGGATTCTCTAGTATGGATACCAAAAGAAGGTAGAGAGAGAACTGCAAGAGTTTCGGTAGTAGAGGACATAAATGAAGTGTTGACACAAAGGGTGGATATATTATATACACAAACAAAAGGAAACTAGGTATTTTGTTTTAACATAACGAAGAAGGGACCACGAGTGTTGAACACGACACATCCACCACTCAAAAAAACAAAGTGGAATACTTTTCACACTCAAATATTGCAGTTGTAGATATCCAATTCATGGATTTAAAGATATTCCCCGATGCCTTTGTCCTTCCATAAATATACATAGTCACTCATTTATTTTTATTATTGTCTTTCAATTGTATATAATTTGCGGTGAGTGTGTATCTCCGCATACTAGGCATATATTGGACCAACCTCAACCATAATCCATAAGTTTAACATGGTCCAACATACTCAAACAATTCAACCAATCCGCCATATTTTACCTTTAAGTCATCCATGGAGAATAAACCAAGGACATGGATGGATGACGGAGCAATGTGATACATCCTCTCATTAACACAGAAGTTGGTGTCCAACTCTGCCAGTTCCTTGGGTACCCACTCTTTCAGTAGGTGTTTGTACCTCAAAGGAACCTCGATGTCACCTATGCTCTCATCGTCATAAGAGCATGATCCTCCTTCAACAAGAAATAATTTCATGCGCCTAACAAACTTTCTTCTGACCTTTTCACCTCTAGTTGATTTCGCCTTATTACATGTGTTGGATATGTTTTCCCTTGTCCCTCTCAAAATTTCATCGCTCAAGTTGGATGATAGGTCTAATAGATACATATTTGGTTGTACCTACACTCCCTCGAGGGAGAAGGAAATGTTAGGCCAACGATCTTCATATTATAGTATAGCTAAAGATAAACATTGAAAATATAACTTGACATGTAAGACTTTTTCATCTAGGGTTGGAGCCCAACCTTTGAGAAAACACAAAGTATTTCTTCACTCAGTATTTTGGGTAGGTGTTGGGGCAAGAGAACAAAATATATTAAATGTTGCAGAAAAGAATCATGTTGGGTGGGAATTGAGCCAAAGAATTAAACGAATGCTTCCAAGATTTGTTGGGGTGGAAGGAAGATCTCAAAATAACCCAACGCTATACATCAAATGAATATGGGTGGGAGGGTAGTCTCTATTGAACTAGATCAATGTTGATGTTAAAGATGATTTTTTTGGGTGGGCGTTGAGATAAAGAGAACCAAAACTACTACCAAGAGTATCTAAGGTAGAGGATTAGACCTCAAGTAACCTTAGCTATATGAATTGAGTTTGTTCATAAGTATAAAGTTTCATTATCCAATATTATGTGTGCTAGAAAAGTGTAGGAAAATATTTGGATGATTTGTTGCTGTGGAAACTACTCATGGAGAGAATGACACCATGTCTCAAATTGTATATGTGCAATTTTATCTTGTTTGATCTCTAACAACTACATCAGAAGATAAATCTTTAAAACATATATACATATATACATATATATGAGTTATGCAGTTGTTGAGTTAGATTGCCAGAATAGGCTGTTGGATGAGGAAGAACAAAACCAAACCAATGCCTAGAGATAGGTGTCCAAAGTAGATAGATTTGTGTGCATAGGACATGCATCAGTTGCAATGTGCCCAACATAGTACCAGTTGCAATTGTATTATTTCCCATGATCGAGAAGTGCACAACTGATATAAAAAAGTGGTAATTATATCTTGTCAAATGACAAAGTGGTAATTTCATATAACATAGGGATTATAAACTTATAATCTAGGAAGGATTTCTGATGTACAAAATCTAGTTGTTATTGTCTTACCATAGAGATGTGTGAGTTGAGAGAGAAATGTCATGAATAAGGGCCATGGGAATGGATTTGGTATCATCACCAAAGTGGTGCATTAGCCTTGATTCCTTGAGTTAGCTCCTCACTACTTTATGTTCAGTCAGTTAATTGAAGACTAGTTGACTAGTTAACTCAACTAGGTGGCAGTTCACTCCCGTAACTTCCTGAGAGACTAGAATAGGTGGCAGTTCACTCCCGTAACTGTTGGTGTGTGTCCAAATCACTCTAGACCACCACTATGGCGACTTGGTTCACCTCAAGTTGAAATCATTGAGTTATACATAGTATATCATGTGTAAATTATTCATTATTCACAATGGTTAATGAGAATTCTTTCCATTCTTTCTCTCCTTCTTCTTCCTTTTCAATTCTCTCTGCAAATGTGTGTATTATTGTTTAGCTAGATCTATTTTGTGCAGGTTCAACACATTTACAGAACAAACATTCTTTTTGAGTTCACAAGTAGTGACCAGAGTGGAAAGAATGGTTTGTACCATGGACGAACATTCTCTTTGAGTTCACAATAGTGACTAGAGTGGGAAAAGTGGTCCTTCTCCTTGAGTTCCCAGTAGTGACCAGAGTGGGGAGATACAAGACGAACATTCTTCTTGCATCACAATTACTAACTAAATTAAGAAGAAAGATCCTTGTAGCCCAATGACATTCAGTTGAGTGTACATCACTTGATATTTGCAACATCATGCCCAAATTACTTAGATAGAGTGTGGCTCACATAGTTGATGTTGTATGATGTGCCATGTGTCACGATACTCACCAGGATGTGGCAATTGATGATCTTGATGTTGATGATGATTTGATACAACCTTTCTATGACAGAAGAAGTGCCAAGAAGACAAGTCAAATTTGCCAACGAGAGAACATGTAGATGGTTGAGAGGGAGTGTTGATATTCTTGCACTGCATAGTGAGTGGACTACTAGATGAAGAATTTATGGAAAGATACCTCCCTAGCTAAGAGGGAGTGTTGATATTTCAACATCGGAAAAAAATTCTCCCAAGATTGGCCATGGTGATTTGATGAGTGGTGAATGGCCCAAGAGTAGTCTTCAAAGAACATAAGACTCGATGTGCTAGTGTTCCTCCAATGTGTGGAAACATCAAGGAGACATTCAGCAAAGGGTGTAAGTGTGGAAAATGTCCCGAGTAAGCATGGGGTGGATGTTCTCCTAGATTGGGCTGCTCACCAAGGGAGATAAGATACATTTATCACAAAGGTGTACTTGTATTAAATGGGCCTAGGTGTACTTCTTCCTTGATCATGACAAGGAATAATATGGACTAGAGGTGTTTGAGGTGCTTTCCATGTGTGAGTTAGCATGGGGCTAACATTCACTCAGGGTTGGACAGGTGCTTTCCATGTGTGAGTTAGCATGGGGCTAACATTCACTCAGGGCTGGACCTATGGTGAATGTGGTGAATGACCCTGGTGTGGTATTTGTCTTAGTCATGGTAATTTGACAAGGAATAATAAAGACTCAAGATGCTAGATGCTATCACATGCGGACCCAAAAGCATGATCTCAGAGAGAGGCAATTGGCTCAGAGAGAGAGGCAAAGGGAGTTTTCTCTCGATTCATGTGGGAGGCTGTTTAGACAACATCGAGAAGACATTCCCCCAAATCATATAGCGGGTTGTTGCTTGCAGATGATGATAAATACCTGCCTAGTTAACAAGGGGTGATCATATGACAACCAACTTGCATATACCTTCCTAGTTAAGAGGGACTATCTTCATAATGTGAAAAGTAAAAAATGAAAAATTGTGTTTGTTGTGATGAAACACTCATCATTGTATATCATCTTATATAAAAATCAACAAAAAGTACAAGTACTAACCAATTGAAATTTGCTAAGACAAAATAAGCATGTGGATACATTGGACCAAAAGACGGATTAATGCCGGTGAAAAGCTGGAGCAATGGTTTTGGCCGACCGTGGCGTTGTTCGCGTTGATGAATTTAAAAGATGAGAGGTTATGGAGCAACAAACAATAACAATTGCTAAAGTTGGCATTCATGCATCACTTAATGCGCGTTCTAGTGTGGTTGCTGCTGCAAATCCTCAAGTTTCATCCTTCAGTTTTACAGCTGCGTGCGATTCATTGGACCTCTGATACTTGGAAGGTCCCGCGCGAGACGAAGATTCTCAACACGTCAAGGAGTGGCCAACGGTCTTCCACGTAGACAAGAAAGAAGAATGTTAGACGTCAATAGACTGTGTCCAGGGTCTTTCTCTCAGCAAATCCCGGGCGTTTTCCAACTGTTGAGTTTTCTTGACTGGCTGGCAATAATTCGCTGCACAAGGACTTTGGTCTAGGGTTTGGTCTAGGGTTTCTGAGCACTTTTTTGTGAATTAGCAGGACAATAATTCTTATCTCAAATCCTGTGGAGTATGGCGTTTAAAAAAAATACCAACAAGTTTTGATATTACTATCTCCAAGAACTGCATTGATTGAATTAATTTGCATTAAGTGAGAAATTTGAGGAATCTTTATTTCATCTTCCAGAAGTTCGAATGACTCTTCCTATTCACTTACCTATTGATTCACTGACTCTTCGTATTTTTCTTTAATAATATTTACAAGATATCTAACATTATCTATCTATATATAAACAGTTAAAGCATCTGTGGATGTATAAACAAATTGAAGTTAAAGTTTAGAATATCTGGAATTGCACTGCGATATATCGTTTCCATTGAAAACTGTGCAATCTCATAGGCAGTGATGACATCAAGAGACGTAGAGATGATCCCCGAGGCTACAGGGATCCCAGAGCCTACAGGAGAAGGCTCCAGTAGTCAAGCCGGACCAAGCTCTTCCACCAAGAAAGGTAAACGATTCGAAATCAAGAAATGGAATGCTGTTACCCTCTGGGCGTGGGGTAAGCGCTTCGAACCTTAACCGTTTTATTCAGTTGAGTGTCTGTTTGGGTTCTCTTTATTTATTTTACCATTGGCCGTTCTCAAATGTCAATCCCTAAGCGTTTTCAAGAATTAGGATTTATTGTTATCCAGTGTGTAGCTTTTTAGAGGTACCAGTGTCTTGATATTTACGTCAAAGGTATACACCTATTGATAATGGGCATAATTAATGATCTTTTAACCTTATTTAACCTTAAACCCTAATCTGATGGTTATGCATTGAAGATGCTGGCATATTCTTAGTCGTCCTCCAAAATCAATGGATCAGATTTATATTTATTGTTCATAACTTTCTTGCATTTAGCAAGTGATCCGTTAACATGTTTACTTTTTAACATTTACCTAATTACATTAAAAAATTACTGTAAGGTTATGTAATTGCCACGTTTCAGCGTTCACCAACCCAACTGTGCTAGTTTATTTTAAGCAAATTATGTAATTGCCACGTTTCAGCGTTCACCAGCCCAGCTGTGCTAGTTTATTTTAAGCAAACTCAAAATGAGTTTTTCAATAGTGTCTTATGCCATTATGACAGTTCGGAGTACTTTGTACATAAATTTTGAACTTTTGAATGTACAAGTTGGTTAATATCCGGCTCTAACCTAAATTGAAACGTTTTTTTCAGATGTTGTGGCCGAGAATTGTGCAATTTGCAGAAACCACATTAACGAGCTTTGTAAGTGCATGTTTTTAATGCATCCTTGATATTTGTGTACTTTAATACTTGAAATGTTATAGGCCTTGAGGTACTAGCTTGACGTTTGTTTTGATTTCTATTGTTGCTTAGTTATGATGGATATATTTTAATGTTTAGATTTACATATAGTTCTGCGTTTTGCGGGAAAGCAGTTATCCGGAAATTGAAGATAACACTATTCTGTTATTTGTTTCTGTATGTAGGCATCGAGTGCCAGGCATATCTAGCAACTGAGACCAGTGAAGAATGTGGAGTTGCATGGGGTATGTTTAGAGAAGTTTAGAGAACTTGTCTTTTTTTTGCAAGCATAGATGACTCACTTACTTGAAAACAGGTACCTGCAATCACGCCTTTCATTATCACTGCATAAGTCGGTGGCTTAAGACAAGACCTGTTTGCCCTTTAGGTATGAATTTTGAACTGCCTCTGTGCCCCTTCACCCTGTTGCCTTGAGTACATGAAACTCATTTTGAATTTGTCCACCTGCTCAAGGAATATGTGAGAAGTGAACCCTTTGTTTTCTGTTAACTTTGCTTTTGGTTGGACGGTAGGAAATAAATCTGCTTCAATAATTCATTTGATTTTTTTGTTATCCCCGTACAGACAATAGCGACTGGGAGATGCGAAACTATGAACATTAGGGTTAAGATGGCGGGCTTTTACAAGCGTGCGGCGATTTTTTTAAACAATCAATTGCTTTATCAATTAGCTGTCCTGCATTTTTAAAATGACGACGAGAACTAGGGCATTTCTAAGTCGATTATTACTGTATTGCTCAGTTTTCACTGAAACATAACTGTAATTTCATAAGGGCTTAAAGGAGAATATTTTTCTCATTTTTCATCTAAACGTAATTTTTCATTTCTTGGAATTTTGTTGTAACATAGTTATTATAATAAACACTCTCAAACCAAAAATACCAAAATAAAAAAAATCTTGCATAAAATTTGTATGTATTGTTGTAAATAACAACTAGTTAATGTGAAACACTATTCACTACTTTTTTATAATTTTTAAGATTAATTTTATCTTTTTTAATATCAATAAAATTAACATAGTCTTAAAATTAAAAGATCTAGTATTAAGATAACATAACCAACAAAATTATGTAATGTGTAGGTCTCTTTATATTTGACTTTAAGATGATGTTCCATGGTCTTAACATAAATAATAAAAAAATTAGTGCGTAACATAAATAATAAAAAATTAGTGCGTAGGCCTATGTTTATATTCGACTTTCATTGTGAATTGTATAACTACAAGGAAATAAAATGTTCTACCAAAAATAAGTGACATATGTATTGTAGAATCAATTGTTTTATATTTTCAAAATGACAAGTCTTGCATTTTTACTTCATTATTACTATATTGCATAGTTTTTACTAAAGTATAATTATATTTCCTTACAAATCATGCTCTATGTCTTTAGAGTCATCACTACTACCCAAAGCCAATTAATGTGAGTCATATCTCATTAAGATGCCAAAGATATCATAAAAATTCTTATGTGGTGTTTCAATGTATATTTCGCCACACTTAGTCAAAGAAACCTTGTTGAATTATTAGTGATACATGTACAATTTATTAGAATATGATATAAAAAGATGAAATGGAGGAAATCCAATCAACTTATGAGTTTAATTTTTATGAAATGGAGGAAATCAATCAAATTTTTATGTTAATTTCTATTTTTTTAAATTAGTAAAGTGAGCTTAGCCTCAAAATTAACATTAAGATGATGTGAGTCATAACATAACTGATGATTTTTTTGAATTCTAGTGTGTGAGTATCTATGTGTACTTGACTTGTGAATTCTATAACTAGAACAAAAAGTTATGCCAAAAATGAATGCTTAATTTACTTTAGGATTATGATACATAAAAAAGTAAAGATATAAAATATAAAAACAATTGATTTTCTTTCCTTGAAAAAATATATATTTATAATCTACATATAAATCTATTTAAATGTGTGTGATTCAATCAATAATGAATATGTGGATTGTATAAATAATTGGTTGAAAATGGAGATAATAATACAGAGCTAATAATACAATATTTGTTAATCCAAAGCTAAAACCAAAGTATCCAACTCATGCATTTTTATTACAGAAATTCATAACCTTCCAAAGGACACATGTCATGGTTGGAGGCCTTGTTCAGAGTGCTTGAGTCCTAAATGTTTCATTTTCTTCTGGAAATCTCTTGATTTTCTTACAAACCATGTTGTAGGCTCTCAAACTCATCACTACTACCCAAAACCAATTAATGTCAACCATATCCCACTAAGATGCCAAAGATATCATAAAAACTCATATGTGGTGTCAATGTATATTTCCCAACTCCATTCTTATAATCCCTCGAACATCATATAGATTCAATGTCCCATTATTGTAATTGAAAATATCATAATGTCCCCTTAGAAACCACTTAATCTAAACATGATCAATATATGTTATGTTTTTCGGATTTTAGGCATTTTTTACAATGATTTATATTGAGAAACATTGATTTAGCGCATCAAATTGTAGGGATAAATTTCAGTATGAATAACCTTAATTTGGAGAACCTTTTAGATATTACCTAATGAACTTGAAATAAATAATTAGACTACATGCAAGCATCTACTCTATAAATAAATAACTTAGGTCCTCATTGCTATGAGAGGAGAGTCGACACAATTTTTCATTTCATTTTCTCACATGGTATTACAAAAATGTAGGCTGAACTTTCATTTTTGAATAGGATAGATCACCAAAACTTTTTCAAACTAGTCACATGGAAATTTCTCATAAATGAAGGTTTTTGTAGATTTTTGGTGCAATATAATTGTATATGGTTGAATCCAAATTCACAAAGTTAACTAGGAACGCTTCTCATTAGATGAAAATCAAACTCCATATTTTCCACAACTACTCCTTTACATTATCACAAAGGGTGTTGCAAATTTTACTATTGAAATTTTATAAAATTCCAAAGTTTTATTATTATTGTTGTTTTTATATTTTCTAGTGATTATCCCAACAACACTTTCATGTTAGCCTTCAACAACCCATCTTTTTAGGCCCCTCCCTTTTCTAGTTTCATTCGATGACTTGTTTACTAAACCTCTACTCCACCCCTAACATACTTACCCCCTTTTGGCCACCCTTGCCAACCTACATGTTTCCATGAATTATCTCATTGTGACGTGGGTGAAAATATCGATGTCCACATGAGAGAGAATTTTCCGATATAAGATACCAATCATACCCACTCGTTTAGCATAACAGTAGCCACTACTATATGGGATCGGATTCTGCTAACCGGATGAATTGCTCTCAAAATAGACTTTTTCAGCTAAGATAGAAATAATCCTACATGTAAAATTATTATGCAGTCCTATTGTAATGTGTAGTTGCTATCCTATTCTAACGACAACATAATAAATTACATGTATACAACTCATTGTGCTAAAAAAAAAAAGTAGTTCTTATTGTACATAATCAAAAGTGTGAGAATAGGTACTATGCTGCTTGTGAAAACAAGTGAATCCCATCCTACATCTAGCATTTCTGAGTCCTGATGGTTCTCCCTAATGGAAATAACTAGGAGGAGTATACCTCCACCAATGTCATGGTCATGGTAGTTCATTCTCTATCTCTTTTCATTGCTAATTGAAGTTTCTTTATCCTCTGTATTCCCTTTATAGCCGTATAATGAGATCCTTTCATCTAACATGATGACAAAATTGGAGGGATTCTATCACTGTCAAATTTAAAACTTTCCGCTGAAAAGGAAGATTCATCTATTAATTACCTAGGAGTTAAATAATTTTTGGATTCTATGTTTTGCGTTATCTCCTTTAATCTACAATCTTTCTCACTTATCGGTGTATCTATCATCAAAGTCTTAAATTTGTGTTTTTTAATCCTTCTTCGGGTATGCTCGTCCTTCATCAATTGCCATGCATGGTGACTAGCTTCTCCCCCTATCTCGATCTACCGTAATGTTCCTTTGAATCTTAAAAATTCAAGATAGTTATTATCTTCTATATCAAAATAAGAAGATCCTCTATGATTTGAGCTACATCTATTGATGACGCCATATACTATCTTTGTACTTCATGTAGTTCATAACTATTTTACTTTGACAAGCATATGTAATGACGACTTCAATATTTGCATATCTGAAAACATTTTATCACTAATAATAGGAGGGTGAGCTTGTAGAATACCTTGTATTATAAGAAGGTTTGAGGGACACTTGTACAGGTTTATATAATTTTGTAGGAGTCTGATATCTAGTGAGGGTGGTTTAATATACTTTGCGGGGATTACATTCGCTAGTTGTAGGGTTGAGCGATGTGGTGTTTCAGGGATGTAGGATTTTCTTGTTATCACTTTGGTCAAAGAAAAACCCGCATAGGTTTTGTCGCATAAATTTTTCTCGGTTTTGCAGTCATGTTACCAAATTATGTGATTCTAATTGGGAATCGCCACAAGTAGTTTAGGGATGATTTTAAGGATGGAAATTCATTTTAAAATGTAGAAACCTTGGTGAATCTTACTAATCCTTCATATGCCAACTATAAATGATTGGCGATATTTTTGTAAAAATATTCAAATTTATAAGGATTTTATATAGTTTTTATCATATTTTGGCGATTTTTGAGGTAAAATAATTTTATCCTATAAAATTTGGGCGAATCATTTTTAAATAGCGAATCTCGTTTTTGGAAAAACCATGGAAAATTAGCCCATGAGCGAAATTTAGCCCCTAAAATCATCCATGAAGTAGTTTCCCATCAATTGTTAAACAACAAGCGAACGAGTCTCCCAAGCACAAAGCTTTGTGGTGCGGGGTTGCACACAGGATAAGGACTTTGGTATGTCTCGCTTCTACAAATATAAATCCAAAAAAGTGAGTCTCACTAAGGGTGTGTGGAATAGAGTGGGATTCCAATTGAAAAACAAGATCACAGAGAAATAAAATAAAATAATTGAGGAAATAAAATACAGAAGATATATAATACAATAAAGACACAGATACGTGTTTCACCCAGTGTGGGCTACATCTACTAGAGAAATTTCTAGGTTCTTTCTTTGTTATTATCCAACAAATGAAGGGATACAACCTACAACAAACCCGCTGTAAGAAACCGTCTTCTTTCTCTCATAGTCTACTATCTCAAAATACAATATTCACAATAATAAATAGCCGCAATCTATTTCCCTCATAAAAGAGGGTTTCCTTCTATGGAAAAAAACCTTAACAAAATTCTACCGTCAGATTTGTGACCATATAATGAATGGTCTAGATTTACTATGAAATTATAATATAAATTTACAAGGAAATTTTTCCTTCGAGGGCGTTCCCCCAAACCCCCATCGGGTAACGCTATCCCCTGAATCCCTGCCGGGGCCGCTTTCCCTCGGACCCCAAATAGGCGGTAACCCCCCTCTACACTCCCCCACGTGGAGGAGTGTACATTCTTCCGGGGTGTAAAGTCTTCATGGGGTATAAACATCGTTGAAAACTAAGACCTCTGAATCAAGAAGATAATCAAGCTCCACAACCAACAATCTCCCACTTGGAGACTGATCTCAACAACTCCATCGTTGTTGTATATGCTAGAATATGACCCTTCTTAGATGTGGAAAATTTCTCATCTTCATATTCATTCTTGAAGACCAAATGACATTGAGCAGGAACTCAGTTTCTTCATGGTTACTCCCTTTGTTAACATGTCTGCAAGATTCTGGCTAGTGTGTATCTTTTCCAACTTCAAATGCCCATCTTCCAAGATGGATCGTATGAAATGGTACCTGATTTGTATATGCTTAGTCTTAGAATGGAAGGTTGAGTTATTTACAAGATGAATCACACTCTCACTGTGATAGTACAACATGTTATTCTCTTGCTTCTTTCCCAATTACTCTATAAACCTCTGTAACCAGATCATCTCTTTACTAGCCTCTGTTGTTGAAAGTGCAACAACCTTTTGCAGTTTCAAAATACAACTTATTGATGTTCCACCTACAGTATGTTGTATCATGTTTTCATTGATGCCAATGGTTTTATTGATTAATGTCAAGTGATTGATTGATGTCATTAATTGATTTCAAGCGATTGATTGATGCCAAAGGATTGATTGATTGATGATTGATGTGAAATGAAATATATATTTTCCTTGAGGAGAATGGATATATGTCAAGTATATGATGCATATGATGTCATGCATAGATGCAGATGGATCAATGAGTTATCATTAATACATGATGAAAATATGAAGATGGATTGGTATGGTTTCTTTGATATATGATGTATTGATCATTATAGTCTTGTCATGGTTGATAAGGTGAAAAAATGGATGAACTCCAAAGTGGTCCCCTTATGGTGAAAGCCCTCACGGGAAGATGTTTTACGGTTGAGTTATCCTTGAAGTATGGTTGGAGAACCCATACTTAATTGTGGAATAATGAGATGAAGATGAGTGAATTTGTCATTGAAACTATCCTATATGGATAGTGCTTGTCATACCATTTTTGGTGGTATGTGTAATGTCACACAACTCCTCATGGTTTGAGAGTTATGGCCTTACGAAGATGAAGGGCCCTCATATGTTGGCTTGAAGCCCCAAAAGGTCAAAGAAGTCAAAGAGCTTGCAAAGAAGAAATCATTATTTAAATGATAAAGTGAAGTGACAAAGTCAAGGAGGATTATTTAAATAATAAAGAGTAGTGAAAAAATCAAAGAACATTATTTAAATGATAAAGTGAAGTGACAAAGTCAAGGAGGATTATTTAAATAATAAAGAGAAGTGACAAAATCAAATAAGATTATTTAAATGATAAAGTGAGGTGACAAAATCGAGGAGGATTATTTAAATGATAAAGTAATGGAGAACTTTCTATTTATGGAAAGTGATTAACCCTAAAATAAGGAAAATAGGTTAAATGACCTAGAAGTGGGTTAAGTGACCTAGAAGATGAAGATTATAAATAAGAGGCAAGGGTCTCTTATGAAATGCATCTTTGTGAGGATATTTTGTGTGCATCTATTAAGCATGATTGAAGATCTATTATGAGAGAGAGAGAGAGAGAGTATGGAGGATCTCATGAACGCATCAAAGTTTTGACAAGTTTGAGATCACGACGAAAAAAGTCTCGGAAGTTCAGAAACCCTAGTTTCTGAGGTATACACAGGTTGTAGTGGGCCAAGACGCATACATATGCGGGTTGTACGAAGACAGGGCACATAGAGTGGATGAAGTCATGGAGATTGGTTGTTGAACTCATTCCTGGCTCCTGAAGACTGAACCAGGTTCCAGATCTGCACTCTATGGGATCAGATTAGCCACAAAGATTATAGTATGGTTACATTGTTGTCTTGATGAATACTCTTGCTTGTTGTATGATGAATGCTTAAGGAATTCTTGGTATGGTTGTTGTGATATGGTTTATGTTGGTTGATGGAGTGAGCAACACTCTGATGATTCAGTGTTGATATGATTGCTATAGTATGATGATTTCTTATGCATGATTGAGTAGCATTCATATTGTATGGTTTAGAAGCATGAGTAAGTTGTTGGAGAGCTTGATGTGTTTTGACTGGTTGTGGGTCAGTTTGGATAGTGAAAGACAGAAGAGAATGTGATTGCAGGTTGCAGAGGATCTTAGTGTGTGATGAAATGAAAAACCCTAATTTCTTAGAGGTAATACACAAGATGTAGTATAGATTCACCGTGTACATACGCGGGCTGTAGTGAGCCAGGGCACGTACATACGCAGGCTTCACTACTGACAGGTCATGTACCTGTTGACAGATTCATATCTGTTGAGGATTGTTGCCTCATCTCAGTTGGTGTTGCGGGTGTAAGTTGAGTCTTGAATTATAGAGATGGTGCTCTTGTAGAGTTGTACTCTATTTAGTTGTTGTTGAAAAACCCCAAGGATTGTAGTCCGTAGTAAAAACAAAATTGTACATACATCTTGTGTTCTTTGTGTTCCTTGTGGTGATGATTTGTTGATGATATATTGTTGATATATGTTTTTGATATGTGTTCACCTTTAACTGGTTATAAATGACAACAATGAGTAATGAGTTAATGGTGATTTCTAACTATGAGTTTTGTGTAAGAGGGAAATTATTGAAAAAGAATCCTACACTATTCATCTCCCCCCCTCTCAGTGTAGTTGGTGTGTCCAACATAGTAAAATCATACCATGTGGTGCTCCTCCTACTATCTTTATCACTTGCCATATTTGAATCAACACATCCCTATAGAATAGTGTCTGAACCTACAAAACATAATGCATGAGTCACAATACTTCTCATATACCTGAGAATCCACTTTACTACCTCCCGATATTCTTTACCTAGATTTTTCATATACCTTTTCACAATTCCCACTGCATGTGTAATATATGGTCTTGTGCAAACCATCGCATACATTAAATTTCCAACTGTTGATGAATAAGGGACCCTCGACATGTATTCTATCTCCTTCCATGTCTTGGGACATATTTCCTTAGTTAATTTGAAATGGTTGGCCAAAGGTGTACTAACTGGTTTTTCATTCTGCATTCTAAACCTCTCCAACACCTTCTCTATGTACTCACGCTGAGACAATGTCAAATTGTGATTTTTCCTATCTCTTGTTATTGTTATACCAAGGATTTTCTTCACAACACCCAAATCCTTCATCGCAAATTAATTAGCTAATTTCTTCTTGAGCACATTTATATCCTTCATATTAGACCCTGCAACAAGCATGCCATCTACATACAATCGCAAGATAATATAGATTCCATTTTCTAGCTTTTTAAAATAAAAACAGTGATCAGAATGACATCTATTATAAACTTGTTCTATCATAAACCTGTCGAACTTCAAATACCACTTCCTTGGATCTTGCGTTAGGGCATACAAGTTCTTCTTCAACCTGCATGCCGAATTCTCCTTCCCTTTGACCTCATACCCCTGTGGTTGCTACATAGAAATTTCTTCCTCCAAATCCCCATGGAGAAAGGTTGTTTTTACATCTAACTGTTCAAGATGGAAATATTCTACTACCACAAGACTTAAAATAGTCCTAATTGAAGTCATTTTAACAACGAGAGAAAATATTTCATCAAAATCTATACCTTTCTTTTCTGCAAACCCCTTTAGAACAAGTATAGCCTTGTATCTCTTTTTTCCTCCATGTTCTTCCTTCAACTTATAAACCCATTTATTCTGCAATGCTCTTTTTCCCGCAGGAAACTGAATGAAGACCCAAGTTTGGCTATTTACCAAGGAATCCATTTCCTCTTTCATGCCTTGCTCCCACTTCTTTTTGGTGTCTACCTGCATTGCCTCTTCATAACATTCTGGTTCACTATAATTAGTCAACAATAAATACTATAATGAAGGAGAGTATCATTGAGGGGGTATACTTAACCTGATAGATCTTCTAACAACACTTGCAAGAGTTTGAGGTACATGTTGCTCCTGTTGTTGTACATTTTGATTTTCTGGTTCCTTTTGGTCTCGAGATTAAACTTAAGGATCATAGAATAATTTAAGGCATCAAGAAAGTTTAAGAGAGTGTGTTTTTAAAGTGTTTTTTCTACCTTAGTTATATGAGAAAAATTCCTTAAATGAAATTAGCAGTTTGACAACACAAAGGAAATTGTAATATTGAGTCAAAATTGTAATATTGAATGGTGTGAGAAAAAGATACAAAACTATAAAACAAAGAAGGGAATCAATTACTGAAGAGTCGTACCTTGTTGTAGTACAAGAAAAGAGATAGTGTAACCTTGAATAAAGTATAAAATGCAGGAATATACACAACAAGTAGGTCTTGATTTACTCACAGTTTATGCATAGGAAAAATTGCTTACTTAATAAATTACTGATACAATAAGATTGCAGTAGTTGTTGTACTAAATTGAAATCAAACATTTTTCAAGGATTACATAAAGAAATGCTGAGAAATGAAAAACAAATAAACACACAACCCAAATTGAAAAAAACTTGGAATCTCTGTCTGCACTTGTATTCATACTCTATAAGCAGAGTTTTCTCTATTACAATCGACAAGAAGCAACATGAAATAAGTCTTCAATCTATGCATTTATACAAAATGGTCTCAACCCAAAATGGTTGGACTTCTCATAATTTAAAAAAAGTAAATATTAAAATATGCAAAACTGAAAAGTTCCATTAGCATCCTCCTCGGTCTCTTCAGCTGCTGGTAGAGACATTTTGTCTCCCCATCCTCTAGCCCAAAGACAGCTCGCATCTGATCTTGACCTATATGAGAATTATGTACATGTTGTCTTACTTGTTTCCAGGTGTGCTTGTTTTCCCATATTCGACACATTGGATGAATCTACTCACTAACTGTACCACCAACCCAGAAGGTTCAGTTGCTTCATTTGCTTAAAAAATGTATAGCCTCTTTTCTACCTCATGCAACCTTTCATGTATTTTCTTAACTCCCAAAGATGTGACCTGTAACTTCAAACTGGGATTTACTATTCATTTGTTTATTTGGATAAGATCAATTTGATTCATTTGTTGGATCGTTGTCCTGGCTTCTTCTTTGCTTGTCCTAGAATTATGTTGGTTCTTGGCTATGTCTATTTGTCCTAGGTCTTCAGAGATAGTATTTCCTTCAGAATCAAGTAGCCCTTTGTCTAGTGAATATAATGCTTCTAGACAATCATCGTTTACCTCTCTGGCCAATCTTTTGCTTTCGGCCAGATTTGTTTCCCATGCCTTCAAAATTATGTCACCTCTGGTATGTTAAAAAACAGACAGTTGAGGAACCTTTGATACATCATCCTTTCATACTAGCAAGACAATCTCCTGGACTTTAGCCCGATTTGAATGAGCTTCTCTTTGTTTAATGTAAATTTTCCTCAGGGAAAGTTCTACTACCCGGTAACAATTTTGAATGTCTTTCTCTTTTGTAATCAGATCTTGTTGGGCTGATTCTAGCTTCTGATGTACTTCCAGTGCTTGAGCCTAGAAAGATGTCATCTCTACTACCTTACATTCAGCCAAGTCCATCTTGGCTTGTAATTGATTGATTAATTCTTCTTGTTGAGTGACCAACCCTGTGTTGGTCTGTGAATTTTGATAGAGCTCATCAAGGTTAGTTTTTAGCTGTTGGATCTAATGTCTCTCATAGGCTCTGACTTGTTCAAACTCTTTGTTCATCTTATTTCTTACATCTTGTTCCATGTTAATCATTTTGTATTGCAACTTCCTTACCAACAGGTTCCTCTGTTTCAGCTTCTCAGTTAGATTTTCTACTAAATATTGATTGGCCTTGGCAAAGGCACCTAACAAACCTGCCATTTCCTTGGTGAATTTTGAATCGTCTAGGCCCTGCCCATCATAAAACATTCTTTTCCTTTTGACTCTTGCACCATATTTTTTATGTGTTTCTCTTTTAACTATGGCCCTCCTATTCTTGTTGAAAAAGAAGTCTGAAAAAGGCATTTCTTTGGCTGAAATTGGAGTAAGATCATCTATAAAGATGGCTTTGGAATTGGTATTTCCTCAACTTGACTGTAAAGGTGTTAATGAAATAATGGGGCTACCTATCTCTGTGGACAGTTGTTTCTTTGTTGTGTTGGTAGTCGGTTTATCTAGTGTATGTGTCGATGTATCCTGTCCCTTTTTTAGAAAATCTTCAAGCTGACATTTTGTTTGAGTACCTAGTGGGTTTGATAATGAAGTCTCCAATTTCTGCATTGAGACTTTGACATTCTTAAGGTTTTCCTCAGTACTCTATTTCTCAGAACTTCCTACCTCTAAACCCTGAGGTGTAGCTTCCTATTTTGACGAAGGTGTTATTAGATCTCCCTGTAATACCTTTGGAAAGCTATTCCTTTTTTTCTTTTGAAAATTGTAGAAACTGGCTAGTTGATCTGGCTAGTTGGCTAGAAACTCACTAGGTCATACTTCCTCGTATGATCTAGCTCCCCTAAATATTTCATCCTATGGGGAAATCTTGAGAACATACTTCTTTAAGTTGTATTGAGCTAGGTGAGTTTCCACGATCCTTTGTGGATCATGCCTTTTAAACTCAATATCAACTAAATTGGCATATTCAAGAGCCAGAGCCTCTACTTTCAAATGGTCGAAGTCTAATAATGAAAACATACCAACCTGAAGAGGGAAGGTTGGCCATACCTTTTTTTGGGATACTTTCAATTATTTACTCATGCCGCTTGTTATGG
This sequence comes from Picea engelmannii, assembly GCA_009831015.1. Lineage (NCBI taxonomy): Eukaryota > Viridiplantae > Streptophyta > Pinopsida > Pinales > Pinaceae > Picea > Picea engelmannii. The sequence continues at coordinate 136,037 of ML803036.1, forward strand.
TCTGATAAGACACTTCTCGACATACTAAACGATCTGGTAAAAACTTTGGGAGAGAATGGGGGGCAACCGAGCACCCAAAAAACCTGATGTAGGAAAATTTTTCCTCGATATACCATTCTGCTATTTTTTCCAGGTTGGCCATGATTCTGTCTGAAATTATGGGAGGTGGGAAACCCTATAAGGTGATATGAATAGGCACCACTGCATCATGACGGATTTCATAGAAGAAATCTCTGGCTTTGTCCTCCCACGGCTTGGAGTGATAGAAATGGATAGGTTTGGCATTGGTTGGGGTCCAACTCCATCTCATTAGAGGGAAATGAGTCATAAAGAAAATAACATCCATGATGTATGCAGACATGTAGAAAGGAACAAGTTTCCCTTTGGAATTTTCCAATTGATACCCTGTGATTTCCTTAGCCAGGTTGTCTGATAACATCTTGGCCCAGTTGAAAGAGTATCCATCAACCACTTCATGCATAATTGGTACCCATGACAATGGGAAATGAGAGGAGTCTTTTTTCCTGAATATCGTACATAGAATCATAGCCACATAAATCATATGGGCGTCTAACGATGTTGTAGCATATATGTCGTGAGTGTTGGCTCTGAATTTCTTAGGATGCCCCAACCAATCTTTGATTAAATCAGGGTATTTTTTGTCATATTATGTGCACTCCTGTTTGTCAAACTCCATTATGAATTTAGTGTTGTAACTATATTTAAAAACGAGGGATAATTTGTACATTACTTGTATATGCTCCAGTTGAAAAGATCCAATAGAAACCTTCTGTGAATTGCAAATGCTCCTAGATGAAATGTTGACATTCTCTAGGGCACAACCTATCATGTTTTTATACATCATGAGCCTTGGCCACGGGGCTATTTTGTGTAGCTCTGACTAAGCTATATCTCTGATTTTAGTTGCATGAGTTTCAGTCACTTCGTTACCTAAATCCTTTGGGTAATTTATCAGCTCATGATGTAGAATGTCGAACACCTGTGTCCATGATTTTACAGTATCGATGACTCTCAGTGAGGTTTCTGACAGAACATCTGTGTTCGGGTTTGCGCTTTCACCAGTTTTTTTGGCCATCTTTCGTGGTGCCATGATGTTGATGAAATCAGAACTGGGTCACCTGTTACAAGATAATGCGTGAGATTATTAGTTGGGTAAAGCTTGCTACTTTGTGAGAATGCAAATGGAATTCAAAATCAATTATCCTTATTCACCTCAAGCATATTGATATGAGAACACCTTTACTAACGATAAATTTATTCACCTTAATGAGAAAATATAGGCGACGATCTGCAATCTATATTGAAATCATTGCCATTGATTTGTGATTAATGCCATTAATGTTGGTGGTTCGTGATTAGGGGCTTGCGTGAAATAAGTTTGATATTTCTCGAATCACGAATTCATGAAAGATTAATTATGAGATAATATTGTTTAAAACCTTAATTAATCATATTTAACTTTAAGTGTTTTTGGGTATTCGAACTTCATGATTTTAATAGTAGCTCGAGATAATATCTCTGAAACCCGAAACTGCAAAATGATTAATCTTTTGGTAATTATTTTTTAGTTTTAATTAACCCTCTTTAAGTCTTAAGTGTTTCGAAGGTTCAAACTTCGGGATTTTAGAATGAAATGGATGACAAAGGACTGAACTCCAAAGTGTGAATTTATTAAGTAACTTTTAATCAAGATTACCTTAACTAATTGAGATTTGATATTTTGGCATTTTGTTGCTTCGTGGATTAGGGAGTTAGCTTTTTATTATATTTCTGAAACGCTGTTACCCGTAGTGATGTGTCAAAGATGATGTCATTTTAGTTGACATGTCAAGACCAGGGGATTCCATGTGTCACTTAAAATCGTATGAATTCTCGGCTGAAAAGGTTTGAAATGGATGACACGTGTCAATCCAGGGAAGACTCAGAAAGGGTACATGTGTATTATGACTAGGATCCTTTAGACACTTTTCAGGTATTAAGACTTTAAACGTTAAGACCTAGAGAAATGCCTGAAGCGCAAAGCTTCGAAGCAAGCTTTAGTGATTTAACTTTTTAAGCATCAGGCAGCTCCAAAATTTGTGGAAAAGAGGATCGTTCAATCAATTGGGGGAACTTTATCGACGGTGGACATCATGTGTGCTTTATGAGTGGAAGTAAATTTGATTCAAACATTTGAAATCTGACTTCAGAGTCATTATAAGCAAGATAGATTTCGAGAAGGTAAAGCTCAAGGCTTAGGATTTATATGTGTTCCAACATAGCCTCCATCTGGGGATCGTGTCTCCCTGTGAGGTGTGGAAGAATAGTAGACCAAGTGCCTATATTGGGTAAATGGAGTCATCATTTGATTTCTGGGAAATACCTTTTGAAAAATCATACAGAGAGAAATTAGACTTCAGACGTGTCTCAAAAAGCCTTCAAAACACAAACAATTACTGATCTCGAGTTAGGTTGTTAATAGTTTCCATTTCCTAAAACTGAGTTTGGATTTGTTTAAGATATCAAAGAAACTTTAACCGAAGTATCATATTTTGGTTGATTTCGTTCGCATCAAGGCTCAGTAATTTTAACATTTCTTTAGGGAATCGCTTGCCGGTTAGGATGTACATATTGTCGGAATGGTAATCATCTTTCAGAGTATGTTTATACATGTATAACAGCCTTACAGATATCATAGATATTGCTTCACTGCCAGCGAGCTGGTTCAATAACCCGGTGAAGTTATCTACATCTCCCATTGAATTTCCTTTCACCACGTCAAATAGCATTTACGCATTTTATTTGAGACGAGGGCAATCATTTTATGAATTTCCTTTGATCATCTCTTTTGGACGAAATGGGGGCAATCGATTTCATGAATTTCCTTTGACCATTTGTCTTGGACTAGATGGGGGCAATCATTTTATGAATTTCCTTTCACCATCTGTCTTATATTTTATTATAATTTTGAAGTGGGGGAAGTCAACTTGTATGTATCATACAGGGATGATATATGCTTAAGATTTGACAATAAAGGTATATCAACAATTTATTTTTATTGTACTCTGAGCTAAATTTCTTCCGATCTTCAATACATCTTTACCTATAGGGAGGATCTTATGGGGAACTTTTATTTTCCATGGATTTTCCTTGAGCGAACTAATCAGTTTAAATTTGTTAGAAGTGTAACAACCCTAGTTGAACGAATGTGAAGGATTATTAAGTAAAAAATTAATTAGGAGATTAATCGTCTTAATATGATATTAATTAAACAGGATAGGTATAATAAAACTAATTAAATAATTATTGATTAATTAATGGTTGCAATTTGATTAATTAATTGATTAATTAAACTACCTATTACATTTAAAAACATGAGTATTA
>ML803037.1:0-11538 GCA_009831015.1 Picea engelmannii
CTATTCTAATTCCCAAATGATCAATCTCTAATAAAGGATGATGTCCAACATACATTGTAGCAACCCTCAACTCAAAGTTTGAAACATGGTAATCAAACCAAAATCTTTAGAAACTTCATATCAATTAGCATTCCTATCAATTTTGAGTAATGTGACATTCTTTAGCACCTTATTGACAAGGTAAATGGTGTCACTCAAATTTAAGAAAGATTAATCTTTTGTGGTTACAATTCCCCATACCATGAATAACTCAATGTTAGATGTTGTACGTATTCTTATAATCCTACATCCCAGACTGTCATCTTCAGTGTCAAGTTCTTATCTGTAGGATCTTGAACATTGAGCATTGTTGATTGTAACAATGTGTTGTGCTGACACCAACAACTTCCCTTTTTTCTTGTCTCATTGCTCAAAGAGTCAATTTTTCCCAAGAAATAGGGACCCTCCCTTTCCCTCACGAGCCCCTTTATCTTGTCATGCAAGTTAAGTTGTCCTTGTGACCTTTGATTGAGCCTTTTCCAACCTTTTACTTGAACATTTTCTAACTTTCTTGGTTCATTGATTTTAGCTATATTGGCAAGGAAAATTTTTCTTCACCAATATAGCCAGTATCGACGAAGTTTAACTTTCCCTAGCCGATACAGGAAAGTGTCCAACACTTAGCAAAATTTTGATTAAAACCTTTGTGTATCGGCGCTAATGAGGTTTTTGTCGCCGACACACTAGTGTTAATCTCACCATTACCTCCAATACACGTAATTTTGATGGATTCTTCTTTATGTATCGACGTCAATGAACTTATCCTCACCGACACGTCAGCACTCATCCGATCATCATCGTCGATACACAAGAATGGTAACACTTAGAAGTTTTCAACAAAGCCATTCCTTCATGTATCAGCAACGATAATATTTCCATCGTCGATACAAGAAGAGGCTAGCCATCGACGACATCTCACTTAAGGATTTGTATGTGTCAGCGTTGATTGCTTGATGCTCGACGATACTTTGGCAGTCACTTATCTCCCAAACACCGATTCATGCTTTTCCTTTCCTCGTTTCTCATGCTGAATGGATGAAAAAGGGTTATAAAGCCCCACCAGGGCTTAGTTTCCACCATTGTCACCAAAAAAGCATTTGGAGCACGTTTGAGAAGAAATCCCGTGACGAGACCACTCAGCAATCATCCTCCTCACCAAGCACACATGTCAACACGCACTTACAAGTAGGTAACCTACCTTCGCCCACGTGTTGTTCATCATTTCGGTTTCTTTTTCCTTGTATATGGATAGGCACCGGGGAATGCGAGTTGGCCCTAAAACTGCCTTTCCTTACCTTTTCCCCACCTTCCAACACTTCAACCTACGCATAGACCTCCATACCCTTGCTTATCGAGTCCTCAGCAAGCCCATTCTCTTCCTTGCAGCTATGCCCTAGTTTTTCCCCAATAAGGCCCTATGCCCTCACCCCGTGAAACCCTTCAACCATCTACCTTACCCTAACTAATCTTCACCATTTCATTTGTTATGCTTCGCTTGAAGCATTCCACACCAACCATTGCATGCTTACAAACCAAGCGTACAGAAGGAGGAAAACTTACCCACACTTAGCCAAAATTTAGCTTCGAAATTCGTGGCGACAAGATTTGAATGAACGACGCCGATACATCTTCGTCTACACCGACGAAGTTTAAATGTTGAACGTCGATACAGGCTTGTTTTCATCGGCAAGTTTCTTTGGATGAGTGCCAATACGTGTCAACAACGATCGCGTGATAGACATCGATGGGGTCTTCACCATATCGACGTCAATCTTTCCTTTGAGGATGATACATAGTTAACTAATCCCCCTCTTTGACACTTACCAAAAATTGGTTCAACAACTTTGCAATGTTGACAAACCATTCCTCTTCAGACCTCGATACATCTCTCTATGTCGGCAATGATTATCTTTCTGACGTCGACACAGGTATGTATCTCCGCCAAAACTATTAACCCTCTGATTTTGCCAGGAAGGTCTAAAAATCACCCAAATGAAAAATTGAACCAGTCCATCTCTTTCTCCATTCTTTGCCTTTTTAAAATAATAAGGATTTGATGTTATTATCTAAAAAGTGGTGTTTCTAGTGAACTGATGAGAAATATGTTTTTTGCAGATTCAAATATGTCACCACGCAAGCGATCGCAAAGTGTTAGCAAGGACCCTGTGGAAGAGGCCTCTGCAAGTGGGAGCTTCCAGGAGGAAGAACTAGACCTCCCAGGACCCATATATTACGACACTAAAGGGATTATCGACAGAGAAACTTCAATCAAATGGGGTGAGGTTTACCAAATGTTTAACAATTAAACCTTCCTCCAAGGGGCAGACACTGACCTCAAGAAATTCAACATTAGAAAATCCAAGTTGTATAAGGTGGCAGCTCACGCAGTAGTCTTTCCCTGTGCGGAGGCCATTTCATGGATATTGAGACATGTGGACTTGGAGACCAAGTATATTCACAATGCCAGGGAGCACTCGATAGCATCTTTCAAAGCATCAACTATAGCTTCCTGCTACCACCTAGATAAAGGGGAACAATCGCTAGATGAAAAGCTTATAAAGAAATTCCCACTTAAGTCAAAGGATTTGTTAAAGGCTTGGTAAGAAAACCATTTAAATGAAGGCCCTCGGGTGAGTACCCCACCAACTTGTTGTGAACGCCTTACTAATATGCGGTGGCAATGTTGTGCAGATTATATGGGGAACCCGATGCTTCAAAATTCCCTATGACATGGGTGCCTCTCATTTACTACATCGCAGATGTCGAATCGACTTTCGACTAGGATGACATCCTATCAGCATCCCTGGAAGAAGCTATCAGAGCAGTCAAAGAAACTGTCCCTGGGAAATTCCCTCATTTTCACATGTCCTCTTATCTCCTGGACATCGTATGCATCTGCCACACATATCCACAGATGGGATGGGCTTGGCAGCCAACTGACCCCCCAATCCACATTTACTGCAAGTTGCTCTAGGAGCACAAGTATAGGATAGAATATCACAAGATCTGTGATCACTTCCTAGTACTGTTGTTCCATCTTATCTTCGACTCACCTGCACCATGCATGACGGACAAAGCACAAGCGATAGTCCGAAGAATAGGAGACTGGTACCTCTTGGAATATAGAACATATTTAAGAATATACGGAGCTACTAAAGCTCCACATTTGCTTCCAAGATTCGTCCCAGACAAGTTGGTCTTACAAGAAATTGTTTATCAGAACGTGATTCCCGAAGTTGGTGCAACTCTTTATAAGAACAAGAAGGCCACCTGGCCTCCTTTGCCATTATGGGTTGGGTCATATTCCTTCAAAGATGTTAAACAGGCCCAGGCCAAAGTAGACATACTGACATCCTTCCACTTCGAAGAGGAAAGATTCTAGAGGCATGATCCTCTGGAGGTGGTAAAGAAACACTGCTTCAACCACAAGCACAAATGGGAATACACGAAAAACGATTGGGAAGAAGAGGATATTCACTATCGTGCCAGAACATACCATGAGGTCATATTCAGGCGAAAGGGAAACCCACTAGATAGAATTTCAGATGAACAAAGAGCCCAAGAGGCCCAGAAGAAGGTTGATGAAGAAGCGGCAACAACAGCAATAGCAACAGCCAGGACCATAGCCACAACCTCCAAATTGATAGCGGCAGCAACAGTCGAGGAAGAAAGAAAAAGAAAAGAGAAAGAGAACAAGAGAAGAAAAGAAGAGGAGGAGGAGCAGAGAAAACAAAAGGCCGAGGATGCAACAACAATCAAGTTAGTTGCAAAACAACAACAACAACAAAAAGGAAAAGGTGCAAAAGAAAAAGGAGGACGCGTCTAAGCAGAAGCGAAAAGAAGAGGAAGTTACAGCTAAGTCGGCAGCGGAAGCTAAAGCAGCAGCAGCATCAAAGAAGAGGGCAGTCGACGAAGCAGCGGCGGAAGCGACATAGGAGCAAAGAAAGCATGATGAAGAAGCATTGAACAAAGATGCTTCCCCCATGGACACAAATATCCCAGGGTCATCAATCGAAGCCCCAGTCACCGGTGGGCACTTCCCATTCGACAAACTCGGATTGGGACTCTTCACGCCCTCCAAGGATCGCAAGGTGGCCAATCTAAAGACCTTCCAGTTTGACAAGGCCTCCGACAGAATTGTACAGCAGCAAACCAAGAAGCTCCTAATCACCGGGAAAGCTCCCTTGTCAATGGTTACAAAAACCATTCTGACAGAAGATGTTAGGAAGGACCCAATCTCGATTGCATCAGCTGGTGTGGATTTCACAATGCATCAGAGAAAAATCTCAAAGACCTAGTCCAGGAAAACCAAGAAAAAGATGATCGTATCAAAGAACTGGAAGAAGAAGTCAAGCGCGGGAAAAGAGATAAGGGGAGCCTTAAGGAATTCAAGATATGCACGGAAAGAGTCAAGACAAAACTCAACGAGATGGCTACTGACATGTATGCAAACCTCCAAGTTTTCTAGCAATTGGCAATGCAAATTATAGCCCAGCACAAGCTAGTACAATCCAAGAACGTAGAATTTTCCGCCATCAAAGAAGGTTTGAATGATATGCAATGATGGATTGCTGAGAACCCAGATGCCCCAACCGGGTTGCCCCGCATATCGGTGTGGGAAAGGAAAATTGACTATGCCTCCCTTGATAGTTGCCAGCAAGTCGAGGAGAAGGCTGAGAGGGAAACAAAGAACTCTTTGGCAATATGTGCACAACTTCACAAGGCGGTGCACACTTTAGCACATAAAGGGCACCTGCCTCCTATCGAGGCACTCGTGAAGACCAAATCTGATGAACAGAGTTTCGAAGAGGTCCAGTTGAATACGAAGCAGAGGCAAGTAGATGCTCATGCTAAGACTAGGGTAACAGCAGATCTAATGGAAGAACATCTCATCAGGCCAGCTAAAACACAAAACATGATCCAGGCTTTCATGGTTAACTTGACAAGAGATATGAAAACTCTCTCGCACAACTCAGCCTCTCACGAAGCTACCCTAGAGACGCTCATATACCGTAGAGTCATCGCCATCGCAGGACAACATGAAGCTTGGGAAACTTACTTGAGACACAAGGACAGATAAAGAAAGACAAAACAGCCAATTAGAACTTGTTCACAACCGTCTCCTATTTTGTCTTTTTGTCAACTATTATCAGTTTCGCCTTATTGTAACACATGTCGACACCATTTGAGAGGGGAAGCTGAAGAGACTTGTAACTGCTTCTTGCAGAATCCAAGAAAACTCCATAGGCAGTTACTAAAATTACTATAAGTAAAGGAAGAGGCCCATTTTGCTAGGGGTCTCTTCAAGCATTGTAAATTCAGGAACTATTTTCTGAACTAATACTGAGAAGCCCTCAGGGTCGATTTTTTTAGAGAGAATTACTGTTGTTGGTGGCTAGTTTGTTGTGAACTATTTCCAATAGGTTGTTATGTTGTTTGCATGTGCTGTAAGAATGTTGTTTCATTTATAGACGTTTCTTGTGCGAACAGAAATTTTTCTTGCAGTTTGGTTTCTTCTCTCTTACTATTTATCCTGAGATGATGAGTAGTTTATGCATGTAAATTTGTAGCTTAGACTAATCTGGTTATGTCTTTGTATGCATGTGTTATCTAACTCTGTTGCTTCTTAACACCTATCTGGAAGAAGCCTCCACAGGGATTAGTGGCATTTCTGGCTCCTCATTAGTTACTGTAGTCGATCCTAGCTAGGATAGGATAGATTAGATTTATGATTTATCTCTGCATGTAGTTAGTTTGCATCTTCATTCTCCATTGCATTCATAACCATTCATTCATCCCCAAACCCAGTAATGGCAGCCGGGCCAGAATCCGAATGGGTCTTCCTAACCCAAATGGTGCATAGTCTAATTGGGACCATGTATTGGTGAGTACCTGTCTATTGAAGGGCATTTTGCCCACATAACATAACGATGAGGAAAACACCAAAGTAGATCAAAGATAGATATTGAAGATGACAAAGAAAAGGGGAATGAATGGCAGTGTGAAGATTGAGAATGTAGAAATAATAGATTCCAAATGCATGAAGCAAAATTTAGGGATCTTGAAAATACCAAACTTTGTTGCATGTCTGAAACTGAGAAAGAACACAAGCTGAAGGAGCAAAATAAACCCATCTGGGACAAAAAAGGGTGAAATGCAAGTACACCTTCAGAAAGTTCAATAAAATGCAAGCAGCAAGGGTTTTTTGATAATCAAATATAGCAATACAAAATGGTAGATGGGAATTTCCAGAATGTGTCTAGTCAAGACAATATCTAGCAAAACGGCAAAAGCGAGAGAATGTTTAGGGAACAGATTAAGCTTAACCAAGTAAAAATCAGATTAAGCTTTGAGATGAAAAATAAACAAATTGGGAAGCAAAATCTGAAAATAAACTAGGATAGACCATCTACGTGTGGAAACCACTCCACTGCGATATCTGATGTACAGACAATAAGACGTGGTCTGCATTATTTCATTTAAAATCTTATAGAATATTAAAGATCCCCTTATAAATTGGATGTGACAAGGAGCAAATTCTGGGTAAAAATTGACAACAACAAGCTGAATTTGTCAGGAACTTCAATAGGAAAAATGAAGAATATCAATTATAAATGTAATTCTCTGGAGTTATTAACGTAGTTTGATTAAGCAGTTAAGGTGGTTGTTATTGCAGGTTATTCACCGGTCAAAGCAATTCCTGGAAGTTGTACCACACATACATGCAAAATTGGCTGAATGCTAATGGCAGACCCAAGTAATACCAGAAACCTAGGCCTGATAACCTTAGTATCCTGTAATTAAAGATCTCAAATGACAGAAATATGGACAGGGAGAAAGCAATTTGACTGTTGACAAGGGAGCAATAATATGATCTATAGTATATACAGCTTTGTAGCCACTTCCTGCAACAGGGAAGAAACTGAAGTCAACTAAAGGGAGAGATTCTGCAAGTAAGAAAGCAAGAAAGGTTTTACATTAACGTCCATCAATGACCAACAAGTGATCAGTGAGACTAAAGATGCATCATATCAAGTACCTCAAAAGAAGTCCCTATGCCATATTGGAAAAAAACACAAAATGCAAATATAAAAAATGTAAGCATACAATCACCATAAAAAAGTATACAACACAAAATAGGGCGGCAAGATAGAGGGATGTCACTGAAAGCTTTACTGCTACCAATAGACAAGAATGTCATCTCTTCCCATCAATCACAATAGGGTCCCAAAACATAGCTGTATGTATGAAGATGCCATGTGAAGAAGAGCATGTAGCTTTGGAAGCGTGCTGTGCAATCTTGGGTATGGCCAAGGCCCAAATCCCAGTGAAGAAGATGTATCGCTCCTAACATCCAAATGCCAATGCCCTCCCCCCAAGAAAGCAAAGAAGCTAGTGATGCCAGCATCAGTAGAAACTCTAGTATGTCATATTAGTATTTTACACTACCATCCTTAGCAGTCAAAGTGAATGTTTTTAACGATGACAAGAAAGTTGGGCATAGCTGACAATGGTACAGACATCAACACCTCGAATAGCAAAAAATTATACGGGAGAGGCTAAGAGGTTTGGCACCAAAGAGTCTACCCAATATCAGAAGGGAAAAATTTGACCTTTAGTAATACTGATACACACAGCACGGACACAGTCTACAGATACACACTTGCTGGCTTTTATGTGGTGCTCGGGTGTCAACTACACCAACTTTCCTCTTTTCGTCTGCATCAAATAAACGTTGAGGCAAGAGCATCGGATCATAAGGTAGGAGCATCAACCAGACTTTAGAGATCAATTTCAGATCTCCCAAGGTGTTCTCCAGATATAAGTGGAGTTACTAGAACATGGGGAGAAAAAACTTCTTTTGGCATAGGAAGAAGGAAAAGAGCTTCCAAAATTTATTGATTTACGGTAATCTGAGTGAGATTTTTTATTGGCATATTGTGTGACGAAACACAGTATGAAATGCACAATTTACACAAAGATACTATAGATTAAAACATACTATAAACTCATCTTCTGTGATGACTACAAGTGAAGGGACGATCACATAATGTCTAGTCACTAACAAGCCGCATAAGACTCCTAAATGAAACATGAACTTCTAACCCAACGAAATATTCTTCCTCGCTGCAGTCAATTGTCACAGCTCAGCGGCCTCTACACCATGTCACACATTTCATAATTTACTGGCTGGTGATCTCACAGCACTCCAACACCAGTGCTCTCTACTCCACACACACTTCAGCACAATTCCAGGGGCCAGGAATCAGCATGTTACTGTTCTGATACCATGTGAAGAAACCCAGGATTGAATGAACAAATTACACGGACATATTATAGATCAAAACACATTATAAACTCATTACAAATAAATTAAGGATGGCATATTTATATAATCCTTTGTATGATAGGCAGTGTTAGTTATAACTGTAACCTCAACATTATGTGACTGTACACTGCCAGCTGTTTTGGCTAGCTGTATCAGTTGTTAGGATTTCTTGTTTTGTTTCTTGATTCAGTTGTAATGTTTCTCGACTATAAGGTTCATCCTTTCATCTAATACGAATGCGCTCTACACATTCTTGTTCCCAATCCGTCTTCTCTGTATTATCTTCTTTACTTCTTATTTTGTCATGGTATCAGAGCTTAGGATGTAAGCCTCTTCACAGTGCTTGGAGAGCAGCCCGATCCTAGGAGCAAGAACGCAGAGAATACACTGTCTCACAGACGAGAGCGCCAGAGGTAAGACTCTTCACAGAGCTTGGAGAGCAGTCCGCTCAAAAGATCCTTGGAGACAGCACAGCACGAGGAAGTAGCCCTGCAGAAGGACAAAGCGTTTAAAGATTCGTGGAATCCCTTCTTCAAGAGGAAATTGCAGAAGCAGCAAAGGAGAAGCTACAGCAGCCGTAAGATCAGCCGTGGGAACAAATCTAAGCCATTAAATCAAGCTCAGAAAGGACGAGGATCGTGCAGAAGAGGCGAACAGTTTTCAACCATTAGATCTGGGTGAGAGCAAGAGTAGTCATCAGATCAAGAAAAAGTGTGCAGGGTTTGACCGCCGAAGTTCTTCGAACTTCGCGTATTCGGCGATTTCGTGCAAAGGTTGCAGAGGAGTCAAAATCTTCCTAAGTTCCGAAGCCCGAAACAAATCCTGTCCATCGGATTGGAGGACACATGGCGTCTGATCAGCGCTTCCTTGTTTCGTTGTTCGGGAGGAATACCAGAAGGAGGTTATCAAAGTCCCGAAGGCGCGAAGTAGATCTGGACCGTTGGAGCCAGAGGGGACACGCGTCACGCAATCCCACACTTCAGCGCTAGAGCACTTCGGAGGTTTAAGGAGAGTGAGGGAGCCAGAATCACCGAAGGGTTGGTTGCCCAGAGTTAATCTTAGCCATTGGATCCAAGGGACATGTGTCAGACGATCCCCGTATTCGGCAATCTCGAACTCCGGAGGAATGGAGTAAGTTTGGCTAGAGACGAGGACTCCCGAAGGCCCGAAGTCCCAGAGAAGATCCAGACCGTCGATTTTAGTGGACGTGTGTGTTGATATTATGGTAGCTTCGGGAGGTATGAACCTCTATTGTGACCTGTGACAAGATTAGAATATTCCGGAAGGAAGCAAAGAAATGAATGTAACCCTAGACGAGATGTCGGCTGAAGAAAGATAAATAAAATGAATTAATTAGTACCCAGAAGGAGAAGTCGGCCCAGGCAAGTCTGCTAGAAATACTATAAATACAGGGCGTCGGTCTCTCATTTGTCATATTCACAGAATTGCAGAAGTCACTTGTGCGCATTGCAGTCTGGCAGTTTTGTGCGCAAGTTCTGGGGAAGGTGTTGCGCCAGTTTCTAGGTTGAACTATCTGATCAGCTTTGGTTACTTTCTTGCTTGGTGCATTAGCCTTACTTTGCTATTGATTGCTACCAGGATTCTTCTCTGTCAAGGTCAAGGTGCTTGGAGGGTGGCTTCGGCCTATGGTTGGGTGACAAGGGTATTGTCGATGGTAAAACGAGCACAATCCTTAATATTATAACAGGTTATGGGCCGACACCTCCTTCATTCAGTCTAAACGCTAGAAGGAAGCATAGCCGCTAGGATATTGAGCTCGTTGAGGAACTGTCGCTAGGGTTACTAGCAGGAGCATCTTCCAAGACACTGTCGCTAGGGTTACTAGCAGAAGCAGTTGCAGAAACCCTAATCTCAGATCCGGCACGAGAAGGTACCCTAATGAACTTTGGCATAGAAGGTACGCTCATATTAATTATCAAGCATTACCCTTTCTCAAAAGAATGGTTGAAGGAATACCAGAACTGAAATCTACACATGAAAGAATTTGCAAAGGATGTGCCCTTGGGAAGAATATCAAGAAACCATTCCCAAGCAGCAACAACAGATCTAAGGAGATCCCAGATCTAATACACTCAGATGTTTGCGGTCTAATGCCAGTGAGATCTCTAGGAGGATCTCTTTACTACGTAATCTTCATAGACGATTATTCAAGAAAGACTTGGCTATATCTACTGAAGACAAAAGACGAAGTATTCAGCAAATTCCAAGAATTCAAAGCAGAGGTAGAAAACCTCACGAACAAGAAGATCAAGACATTAAGAACAGATAATGGAGGAGAATACACCTCGAAGGAATTCGTTGCATTCTGCAAATCGACAGGGATTAGGAGGGAGTTAATTGTTCCTCATAATCCTCAACAAAATGGTGTAGCGGAAAGAAAGAACAGATCTATTGAAGAAACCGTAAAAGCCTTACTAAATGATCAAGGTCTATCCATGTTCTGATGGGGAGAATCAACGATGACAGCAATATATGTGCAAAATAGAAGTCCTCATCGTATATTGAAGGACATGACACCAGAAGAAGCCTTCTCAGGTAAGAAACCTAATGTAGAAAATCTAAGAATATTTGGATGTCCTGTTTACTCTCACATTCCCAAGGACAAAAGGAATAAACTAGAACCCTCAGAAAAGAAGGGGATATTCGTAGGATACAGTGATTCATCCAAGGCCTATAGAATATATATTCCAGAACAACACAAGATCGAAGTCAGCAGAGACGTAACATTCAATGAAAAGATGGCCTTCAAGAAATCCATAGAAGAAACTATTGAAGAAGAAGAGATTGAAGAACCTAATGAAGAAAGCACAGAAAACGAAAATGACGAAAAGGAACAACTTGATCATCCTATGGAACCATGTGAAAACATTGATTCAGATATTGTACCTAAAACCAAGAAATGACCAACTTGGCTTGAAGACACCTTACAAGACGCAGAAAGACTCAAAGTTCCAGAAGGAACATTCAGAAAGAGTAAAAGACCTAAAAGATTCTAAGTTATGCAGTATACATGATGAAGCTTCTAGATGAAGAACCTACCACATTTGAAGAAGCAGTTCAAAAGGGGCAATGGAAAGAAGCTATGACGGAAGAACATCAATCCATTATGAAAAATGAGGTATGGGAAATCGTACCTAGACCTAAAGAAA
>ML803037.1:29849-44673 GCA_009831015.1 Picea engelmannii
ATGAGGCATCAATGACAGATGAATCTTACCTTGTTTACAGTAGAAGAAAATATAGAATGCACCCTTGAAAGGATATAAGATACAGTGATCCAAGTAGCTTGCAGGTCTTGTATTTACTTACAGTGAATACAGAGGAAAAACTGTTTGCTTATCAAATAACTGATAAAATGTGATTACAGTAGATGTTATACTAAATTGTAACCACTCACTTATTAAGGAGTAACATAAAGAAAACTAGAGATATGGAATACAAAAGAAGCACATAACTCAAACTGCACAAAATTTGGAATCCATGTCTGCACTTGTATTAATACTCACAAAAGGATGAGTTTTCTTAGTTACAATACGGCAAGAAGTAGCTTGTGTTAAGTATTTGAAATATGTATTTATACAAAAACTGTTATCAACCCTAAACGGTTGGAAGTCTCCTTATTTCTAAAATAGTAAATATTACAATATGTGAAATTTGAAATGCTTCACTTGCATCTCCCTTGTCTCTTCGCCACGCTGGCAAAGACGTTTCTCCTTCTTGTTCTCCAGCTCATAAATAATTGGTCTCTAATCATGATTTGAGTACATGATATGTCCACATCATCTCATTTGTTCCCAGACGTGTTGGCTTTCCCGTGCTCGACACATTGCACACATTTGCCTACGAACAACACCACCAATCTGTAAGGCTCAATTGTGTCATTTGCCTCCAAAGTATACAACTTATTTTCTAAGTGAGGCAACCTATCTTCCATTCTCTTGTCTTCTGAATATGTAGACTCTAGTTGCAGACTAGGACCGACTATACATTTATGAATCTGGGTAATATCAATTTGTTTCAACTTCAAGATTTCAGCCCAAGCCTCTTCCATGTTTGTCCTGAAATTAAGTTGATTTTTTGCTATGTCAACTTGTCCTGGGACCTAAGAGATATTATCTTTTTCAAGGCCTAATGACTCTTTGTCTAGTGAATGAAATGCTTCTTCACAAGCTTTCTTCACTTCCTTAGCTAATATTTTACTTTCAGCTATGTTAGCCTCCCAGGTCTTCATATTATATCGCCTCTAGTTTGCTCTAAAAGAGACAATCTAGAGACCATGACTACTTCTTCTTTTGTTGATGACACAACTGCCTCCTAGAAAGTAGCTCGAGCAATGATGGCCTCTCTCTCCTTTAAGCAAATATTATTTAAGGATTGGTCTACCACCCGAAAATGGTTTTGGACAACTTCCACCTTATTAAAAAGGCTTTGTTGTGCTGATTCTAGTTTTTTGCGTACCTCTAGTGCCTGAGCTCGGAAAACTGCCATATCTACAGTCGTGTTTTTAGTTAGGTTTATTTTGGCCTATAGTCGTTTTACCAACTCTCCCTGTTGCCTGGCCCATTCTCTACTTGCCTATGCGTTCTTATGCATTTCGTCGAGACTGGATTTGAGCTGTTGAATTTCCTATCTGTCGCAAGCTCTACTCTGCTCAAAACTCTTATTCATCTCACTCATGACATTTTGTTCCACAGTCTTGACTTGATTTTGCAATTGGCTCACCAACAGATCCTTCCACTTCAATTGTTCTTTTAGGTTCCCAACTGAATACTGGTTTGTTGTTGCAAAAGCTCCCAGCGAGCCTGCCACCTCTAAAGCGAAGTCTGCCTCTTCTAGGGCCTATCCATCAAATAGCACCTTGTGTCTCTTGACAATTGCACCCTTTTTTTGGTGCGTTTCTCTTTTTACCACAACCCTCCTTTTCTTATTGAAGAAGAAGTCAAAAGGGGGCATCTCTTCAACTGAAATAGGTGTAAGATCTTCTATGAATACTACTTTGTCACTCGGGTTCCCTCTACTGAAATGTAAGGGTGTGATAGATTGGACATGGCTGCCTATCTCGGTGGATGGTTGTTTCCTGACTGTGTCAGTATCTGATTTTCCTGGTGTGGACAGTGGCTTTTCTTCTCCCTTTTTTATCAAGGCCTCAGTCTGAGCTTTAGCTTGATCACTTGGTGGATTTGTCAATGTGGTATCTCCTTTGTGAGTCAAAACCTCAGTCTCCTCCAAATTTTCTTGAGCATCCTGTCCACTGGAGCTCCTTGTTTCTAAACTCTGGACCTCAATTTTCTATGTAGCTGGAGGTGTTGGGGTTTCTCCCTACAATACTTTAGGAAGGCCATTTCTTTGGTGCCTTTGGAAATTGTAGAATTTGACCAACTTATCTGGAGCCAGAGCTTGGACTCGGCTCAAAAATTCTCGATAGGATCTTGCTCCTCAGAATATATCATCCTGGGGAGAATCCTCATGCTCGTATTTTTTCAAATTGTAAAGGGCCATGTGATTTCCCATGATCTTTTGAGGATCGTGTTTCTTGAATTCTATATTGGCAAGTTTGATTTCCTCTAGGGTTGCGGCCTCTACTTTCGAATGGCTGAAATCAAACAACAAAAACATGCCAATCTAGAAGGGAAAAATGGGCCATACATTTTTCTGCACTGCCTTCAGTTCCTTGCTAATTCCCCCAAGCACAGTCTGATGCGCTACTTCACGACACACCAATCGGTCTGGTAGAAACTTTGGCAAGGCATGTGGAGGAACCGGACAACCAAAAACCCTGATATAAGAAAAATGCTCTTCAATATACCAATATGCTATCTTCCCCAGGTTGGTCACTATTTTGTCAGAGATCCTGGGAGGTGGGCACCCATATATGGAAACATGCATCGACACCACCACATAATTGCAAATTTCGTAGAAGAAATCTTTCGCTTTATCTTCCCGTAGCTTCGAATGATAAAGATGTATTGGTTCAGCATTGGTCGGAGTCCAACTCCAACCCATCAAAGAAAAATGTGACATAAAACAAACAACATCCATAAGGTATGCCGACGTGTAAAATGGGGCAGGTCGTCATTTGGCTTTCAATGTCTGATATTCAGTGATTTCCTTGGACAAACTGTCTAATAATATATTGGCCCAATTGAATGAAAAACCCTCTGCAACTTCGTGCATGATCGGTACCCATGATAACAAGAAGTGGGCAGAGTTTTCCCTCCTGAAAAGTCTACAGAGCATCATGGCCACATACATCATATGAGAGTCTAATGATGCAGTGGTGTATATGCCATGAGTGTCTACTTTGAATTTCTCAGGGCGTGCCCACCAATCTTTGATCAAGTCAGGGTTCTTTACACCTTCTGGGCACTCTTCTTTATCGAATTCCTTTAAGAAAGCGGTATTATAACTATGTTTAAATGTTGGGGACAATTTGTACATCACCTGTATATGTTCTGGGCGGAAAGATCCAACAACAACTTTCTGTGAATTGTAGATGGTCATGGTTACAACGTCAACGTTCTTCAGGGCCCAGCCTGTCATGTCGTTATATGGCACGAGCCTCAGTCATGTGGCTATCTTATGCAGCTTTGATTGAGCTACATATTTGAGCTTCGTTGCCTAAGTTTTGATCCCCTCATTATCTGACTCTTCTGGATAGTTTTCCAGTTCATATTGTAGGATATCGTATACTTGCGTCCAGGTTTTTATGGTCTCCACAGCTCTCGGCGATGTGTCCGAGAAGATATATGTGTTTTGGCTCGAGCTCTCACCAGTCCCTTTAACCATTTTTTGCGGAGCTATGATAGTAGTAAAATCAACACTGTGTTACTTGTCACGGAAAATGCACAAAACTTATTATCCCGCTAAGCTTGCTCTGTGAAAAATGTGAATGGAATTCATAATGAAATATCTTCTTCACCTTAAGTGTATCAATTTGCGTATACCTTCACTGACAATATGTTTACTTCCCTTAATGAAAAGGTTTGGGCAATGATCCGAGATCTTATTTGAAATCATTTGCCCTAGATCGGCTATTAATGCCATTAATGGCTGGTGGTTCGTCATCGGGAAAAGCATAGACGAAAATTTGAATTTATCCTAACGATGATTAAGCGAAAGCTTAACATGAGATAAATGATGTTTAGCCTGTTAGTTAATCATGTTTAACTTTAACTCTTTTCGGACCTTCGGGCCTCGGGGTATCTGATAACAACTTGATATATGATTCCCGATGCTCAAAACTACAAAGTGATTAATTACTCGTTAATTGTCTTTAATCTTTAATTAACTATGTTTAACGCTTAAGACATTTCGAGAGTTCAGGTTTCGTGAATTTAGAATGTGATGGATGGTGAATACCCGAACTCTGAGTGTGCGAAGCTATTAATTACCCTTAATTGAGATTAGTTTAATCAACCAAGGTTTAATATTTCGGGACTTCGCTTTTCGTAGATTTACAAGTTAGATCTTCTGTCATTTTTCCGAAGGGCCGCTTCCCGCAACGACGTGTTAAAGATTAAGGAGGTATACGTGTACATGGTGATTAGGATCGAGCGCTTTTCGTGTATCGGGACTTCGAAGGTGAGGCATGTTAAAATGCTTGAAGTATGAAACTCCAAAACTTGAAACTCCGAAGTATTCTTTAGTGAATTGACTCTTTAAAGAGTAAGCGGCTCCATAACTTTTAAGAGATTAGGATCGTTTGATTGAATGGAAGACTTCATCAACGGTGAGAATCAAGCGTGCGTTGTTTTTATTTAAACAAGAATGAAATCTATTTAAAGTCTAAAGTTTAGAAATATATATGTGTTCCAACATATGCTCCATCTAGGGATCGCGTCTCCCTGCGAGACATCGAAGAACAGTAGATTAAGTGCCTTTATTGGGTAACTGTAGTCATTATTGCATTTATGTGAAACATATTCGAAAAATGATCATTTTGAGAAAAGAGTTTCAACCAAAACTTAGAAAACCTTTAAAACACATCAAATCATTGACCTTTAGTTAGACTAATTGAAATTCCTCTTTCTTAAAACTGTATTCGGATTTTCGTAAGATAATCAAAGTAACTTTAGCCGAAATATCAAGTTTTGATCGATTTCGTTCGCATCAAGGTTAAGTGTATGTAACATAATTTCTTAGGGGGATCCCTCGTTGGTTCAGAATGTAAATATTACTGAAAACGAATTAGATGTCAGAGTATATCATGTAGATTGGTATGACAACCATACAGATATCATAGACATTGCTTCACTACCAGCGAGCCTGTTCAGTACCCCGGTGAAGTTATCTATTTTTCCCATTGAATTTCCTTTCACCACTTCAATTTAACAATTTTTCATTTAAATGCTGAGATGAGGGAAACCATTTAATGAATTTCCTTTCTTCATCTATTTTTGGACAAAATGGGAGCAATCGATTTCTCGAATTTATTTTCACCATTTGCCTTGGACTAGATGGGGGAAATCATTTCATGAATTTCCTTTCACCATCCATCTTATATTTTAATACATGAAGTGGGGACATTCAATCTGTATATAACATACAAGGGGTGATATCTGTTTAAGATATTCAAGGAAAGGTCTGTCATAATTTTTAGTATACTCTGAAACTAATTTTCTTTCAATCTTCAATACATCTTCACCTATTGAGAAGATTTTACAGGGGATTTTAAATTTTAGGGATCAACCTTGAGCGAACTAGTCAATTTATTACTAGATAAGAGATCTAAAGTTATTAGGATTAGCTTAGACATACTTTCTTTTGGTTAATTTGAAAGGGATGTATAAATTTTTGCCTAACATTATTGAAGACATGTTTCTAAGTTCTCCGAGTTAAGGCAAAATCCTTTCTCTTTATGAAGACTAGGGGGCGGTATTGAGAATCGTAGGAAAATAAATCTCTTAGGATGGACAGAGTAAAACATAAAGAACATTCAAAAGTTCTATTGCGAACGAGGTTAATCTCACACCATCTTATTCATTGATTCTCATATTTTCTTTAAGGTCTTTTTATTTTTTATTTTAATTTTATCCAAACTTAGAGGAAACTTTTCGGATTAGGCTGTAATTATTATATTCCTCTGGTTGTTGATCAGGTGACAGTATTTGTATGGATGAGATTTATTTCATACTTAGTGATATCCCTTTAAAATTTAACTTGGGTCAGTAGGGCAGAAACTCATACCTCAGATTCTCTTTATATTTTCAACCAAGTAAACTATTTGTTTATCACCTGTTTTGAGAGAAAGCTAATGTATTGAAAAGTGAGCGTTAGCTTCGCATACATCCTTATCTCTCAATTATCAGCAAGCCTTCTGCATAAAAATAAACATGAGAAATGTCAGAAACTTTTGAAAAAGAAATGGTAGGTATTACTTGTTTTTTATATTTCTGTTTTTATGTAATTAACAAAATTGGTCCTATCTATAGTGAAAGAAAAACTTACCAAAGAAGTGAATAACTATAAATCAAAAAGAAAATCAAATCGGTATATACAATCGTGATTTGGGATATGATTATTGCATGAAGTGTTTCAGGTAGCGCCCGTTGATAGGGGCGTTAAGGATTTTCCCCGTCAAGGTTTTCTAATAGAAATGAATTATTTCTCTTTGAATCAACGATCTTGAAAGGTATGAACCAGATGTGATCAAACTTGTCATGCTTTCCAGCGTCTTCCTTTCTAGCATCCCATTTCAACACTAGGTCACCAAGGAAGAACTCTCTATCTTTAGCTTTTTTATTGAACATGGCTTTCGTGTTGTCTTGATATTTCTGAAGTTTCTCGTCCACTTCAGCCCTATTTTGTTGTACTTCAATCAACTGGTTTATTCTTCTAGTAACATCGTTAAGTTCCTCCTTCGAGTCTTGCCAAACCTTCATCACTGGCAGAGCGAGATTTATGGGGAGGACTACATCAATTATGTACACCATTTGGAAGGGAGACATTCTGATTGATTTCTTTGTGCCAATTCGATTTGCCCACAAAACATGTTTCAAATGAACATGCCAGGCCTTCTTATTTTCAGTCAGCACCTTTTTAATTATGGTGATTAAGCTCTTATTTGATGATTCGGCTAATCCATTGCCCCAAGGATAGTAGGTCGTGGAATGTCCTAGTAAAATATTGTACTTTTGACAAAAACAAACCATCGCCATGGATTTGAAATCCTGGGCATTGTCTGTAACTATCTTCGGAGGACAACCAAATCTATATAAAATATTCTCTTCCAAGAAATTGATCACCACTGAGTCTGTAGCATTTCGTGTCGGAATAGCTTCTACCCATTTAGTGAAATAGTGTGTGGTGGTTAGAATCTATTTATGTTGTGCACTAGAGTGTGAATGGATTTCTCCAATAAAATCCAGACCCCATTGTTGAAATGGAGCTTCTGTCTTGACTGGGATCAAGGGTAGTGCAGGAAGATTGTGTTTACCTGAAAACAAATGACAAGGATTACATGCTCTGACTTTAGTATTCACGTCTGTGAATAACTTCGGCCAATATATCTAGCCCTCAGGATTTTATAGGTTGTTGCCCTCCAGGCATGGTGTCCTCCACACACCCCTTCATGAAACTCATTTATAACGTTCTCTGTTTCATATTCTATTAGACATCTTAGCAAAAATCCCAGGGGATCCTTCCAATACAATTGATTGTCAATAATACATTATTTTACCGCATGCAGTTTCAACGTTCTCGCCTTGGAAGGAGTCATATCACTAGGGCACTGAAGAGTCAAGAGATAGGAAACTATGTCGCTATACCAAGTTGAGGAAGAGAATTTTTCTTGAACCTGAATTTCAGGTGTTTGTACTTCGACTTCTTTTATGTCTGGAATTTATCTGTAAGCTTGCAAATGATTTATCCCAAGGGCTCTAAAATTTGAGTCGGCCAATAGCTTAGCCAGGTCCTGACCCTTGACGAGTTTGGTTGGTTTTACCTCATGGTCGAATTCCTGAATTTTGGCTAACCATTGGCCTCTTTTTCCATCACTGTCAGGCTAAACCAATATGTCTTTGACCGTGCTGGTTGGTACATAGGTAATCACCTTGGAATGAAGCACATAAGTTCTGAAAGCTTTGAGGGATTTCACCATTGTGTATGCCTTTTTTTTCATTATATCATATCTCAACTCTGCGTCTCTGAGACTTTTACTGAAAAATGCTATTGGTTGCTTGAAACCTTCATCGTTCTTCTGTAAGAGCACGGTCGTGATAGTATGTTCGGAGGCAAATGAAAAAATCAAGAACTCTTTCATATAATCTGGGTTGGCTAGCACCAATGCTTCTCCTATCGTTTTCTTGATGCGTTTGAAAGATGCTTTGGCCTCGGTCATCCATTTGATCTTGTTGTCCTTTTTTAGCATATATGTAATCAATTTAACAGTTTCAACGAAATTTGGAATGAATCTTCTTAAAAAAATTATTTTTCCTAAAAAAGACTGATTTTCCTTTCTATTTCTAGGAATATTTAATGTCTCTATGGCTTCAACCCTTTTTGGATCAATTTTGATTCCTTCCTTAGATACTATATGACCCAAGAGTTTACCTTCCTGCATTGCAAAATGAGATTTCTTGGGATTTAGGGACAAACCGAATTCCTGGCATTTCTCAAACGTCTGTTTGAGGTGTACCAAGTGCTCTGCATTAGAGTTAGAAAAAACAGTTAAATCATGAAGATAGATAACGACAAACTTATCTCTTTCGCTGACAAAGGCTATGTCCATCGCTCATTGAAAAGTGGCCCCTGCATTCATCAAACCAAATGGCATTTTGTCATACAAGAAAGTACCCCATGGAGTGGTAAACGCGGTTTTCTTTTTTTCATCTTCGTGGACTGCAATTTGATTGTAACCTAAGAAGCCATCCATCATAGAAATTCGGTTAGCCCCGACCACTTTTTCCAGAACGTGATCCATTTTAGGGAGCGAATAATTGTCTTTAAGAGATGATCTGTTTAGGTTCCTGAAATCCACGTAGAGTCTGATTTCGTTGTTCTTTTTTCTAACTGGAACCAAATTAGCTACCCACTCGGAATATCTGAGTGGAACGATAATTTTTGCATCCAAGAGATTTTTTACCTATCTTTCTATTACAGGCAGGAGTATCGGGTTTATCTGTCTGAGCTTTTGCCTGAAAGGTTTGATGCCTGGTTTCAAAGGGATTTTATGCTCGATAACAGTGGTATCATAAGTTTTCAGTTCGTCGTAAGACTAGGCGAAGACATGTTTGTATTGTTTGAGTAATTCAACATATTTACTTTTCATTTCGGGTGGAAGGTATTTAGAAATTTTGACCAATTTGGGGTTTTCCTTAGTGCCTATGTCACAATCTTCAACCTCTTTGGGTTGAGGTTGCAAGGTAGACTTCAGAGGTATATTGTCCTTATCAAATAATCTCTCTAATGGAATTAGACCCTTATGAATTTGATTATTTTTTAACACCAACATGCGGTGGTTAGCGATCTTATCTTGGAACTTCTGAGGATCTTCGTCTTCTTGCATGATCCAAGTAGGGTCATTTTGATTTTCCTGGTCGATGTGTGTTTTGGAAAATTCATCCACCATTTATAGAAACTGCTTGATCTATTCATCGTCTTCAAAAACTTGCCAATGTTGGACATTATTTAGTATTGAAGGCATGTGCCTCATTTCTATGTGGTATTTTATCTTCGAGACTATAGGTGGCATAAAAGTAACAACCGCTTTTGTTAGAGAGTCATCTTGTTGATTTTCTGCCCTAGGAATATGATGAATATTGAACGGTGAGAAAAAAAATTCGATCAAAACACAGGCACAGTTCCTGTACGACCTTAGCCTTGGATGCTTGTCTTGATATTTCTGCCTTATCTGTTTTACAATTAATTATGCATTGTCATAAACTATTAGATTTTCAATTTTCAACTTCCGGGCAGCCTCCAATCTTAATATTAGAACTTCATATTCGCATATGTTATTTGTATAGTCAATGTCCCATTGTAACCTGTATGAGAAAGGAATTATGAATTCATCTCTGGGTTCCATAAAAAGCACTCCAACTCCGACTCCTTCCCAAGATGAAGCACCATCAAAAAACATTTTCCAAACCCCTATGCTATTTACATTTTTGTTTGTTTTTATTTTATTTTTTTGTTTTCTTTTTCTAAATCATTTTCTTCTGTACTATTTTCTTATGTACATTCATCAAAACCATCATCAATGGATAATATACAGTTTCCTAAATTTTGATCTGCGACATAAACCGGATAATTATTTGGGTTCTGTGGATCACTTACGGTATATGCCAATCTTGTCTCTTTGTATAGACGGGTGAACTGTCCACCGAAGATTGGGATTGTAGCATACGTCATGTCTAATTGAAGTGATCCTCCAAGTTTGGCCCCCAAGACCTAGATAACAACATGCAATATTTCGCAGGAACATCAGCAACGACTACATCCATAAGAATACTCTTCACAGGTATCTGTGCAAGATTAACCACCAAATATTTTATCATACCAATACATTTAACCTTTATTAAATCAAAATAATACAGATCTCGGTATGGTTTGGTAACCTCGAGGCCCAATTTTTCCATAATAACTTTGGGCATTAAGTTATGGGAGGCTCCAGGATCCAACATACAATTATGGAGTAGGTGATCATGCACAATCAGTGTAACATAAAAAGGATCAACAAAATCTTTATCATTTTCGATATGTGGACCAAACATTATAGTAGGTCCATCATCTTCTAAATTAATAGTATCCGCATGACTTTCAATATTTGAGAAATTTATCATTTTGGCAATTTTTTTCTATACATCGGATTTTTTGCTAATTCAACCAGGGGCACAGGAATTTTGATTTTATTGATTTCATTTTCCAGATTGAAACTTCCAATTGTATTTTCGGCCTCTCTAGTTGGGATCTCTGCTTCTCTTTTTTCTTGTCTATTGGTTTGCGTTGCTTTAGTTTCGACTGTCTTTGTTTTGGCAGTTTGCGTTTCAGCTGTCTTTGTCTTGGCAACTTGTGTTTCATTTGTCTTTGTCTTGGCAGCTTGTGTTTCAGTTGTTGTTTGAGCTGCCTCATTTGTTTTATTTCTCGACAAGATCTTCCTTGGTGGAGCAGTTGTAGAATTTTTATCTCTAGGCCTTAAATTATATTTTTGTTGAAGCTCGACCATTATAGAGTCGGTGATTCCTTGATAATCAGATTCTCCCATATTACTTATACTTACCTCGTTTCCAAACAATGTTTCTTGATCTAAATACCTCTCGTAATCTTGTCTGGTTAGGTGAGGTTCTTGATTGTTATCACTGAGGTTGTCAATATCTTCATCTAACCCCTCAAAGTCTTGTACATCATCGCTTTGCATAAAGTTTTTTATTTTAAAAGGATCTTTGATTTTCTGATCTTCGTTTTTCACTGGTCTCTGATGGACCGAGGATTAGGATTCCTTTTGAAATCTCTCCTAGAAAAAGGATCAGGTTTAGCTTGGTCTAATTCCATTATGGAGATTTTTTTTTATAATTCTTTAATTATTTTAGCCATGTCATCCATTTTATCCTCCGCAGACTTCCCAGATCTGGAAGTTCCATCTTGTTCCCTAAAGAGTTTGGTTTCTTTGGTTCCCGTTTTGACCTTCGCCTTTAGTTTACCTGATGCCATCATGTTCGATTCAATTTCGATGACATCGTCTTGCATTCTGGTGAGATCAACCGATCTCCTCTTCCTCAAAAGTAAGGCAAAGTCGGGCTCGAAAGCCCCTGCGAAAGTCACCTTAGTTGCGGGTTGAGAGGGATTGACCTCTACTGGGATTTTATGATAGATTTTATTAAACCTCTAGGTGAATTCTAGGACTGACTCGGAAGTCTTTTTCCTCAGAGCTCCAAACTCCATCAGATAATACAAGTGATATTTCTTCTCTCCCCACCGCCTTAAAAAGGCATTTTCTAGCGCGTCATAAGATGCTATAGAACCTACCTGAAGCCCTCAAAATCAGAGTCTTACCTGACCTTCAAAAGTTTGTACCAGAAGTCTTGAATAAACATCATCATGCTCAAAGCAAAGGA
This sequence comes from Picea engelmannii, assembly GCA_009831015.1. Lineage (NCBI taxonomy): Eukaryota > Viridiplantae > Streptophyta > Pinopsida > Pinales > Pinaceae > Picea > Picea engelmannii. Next base: position 41,715 of record ML803037.1, read on the forward strand.
TATCAGTGAATTGGGCAAAAAAGTTGATGTTCTCTGTGGTAGTTAAATATCCTTCTCCCATGAATTTTGGTAAGTTCTTCATATAATTTTCTGGTAAATCATGAAGGACAGGGGGAAGGACTAAAAGAGCGTATCTGGCCACCAATTCAGCAAAAATCCGGAGGTGGTGGTCCTTGACCACCTCCCCCTCTAGCACCGCCTCCGACGCCACCTCCTCCCACAACAACCATTTGATGTCGAGGGAATGAACTTCGAGAGTTAAATAGAGGGTTTTTGTAAACTGCTAGGGACCTTTCTACTGCCTCGGGATGAAGTGAAGGAGGTTATGGAAACCGACCGTTAGGAGACAAAAAATGTGAAAAGGGGGGAAAAGGGAAATGAGGACTGGGTTCTTCGGATTTATAGGATATATAAACAAGAGAACCAACAGGAGTTGAATCAGGGTAAGATATATAGTCCTCGAAGTTTTCGGGACCTAAAACCTTTACTTCGGGGACCAGTGGAATATCAATAAAAGCGGGTATCCAAAGGGATCTTTTACCTTTTACTAGTCAAGGGGGAAGTCGAATCGATCTCGGCTTTAATCTTTGATCCGTAGGATCTTTTAATGACTTATTGTTGAGTTTTAATTTTGCATGCGTTAATTAACCATTTGAGAAACTTAGTGAAAGAATGAGGAAATAAGAGGAATTATAACAACCATATACACATATGAAGATCTGAAATGAAATAATAGACAACAAACCATAACGCGCAGATTGATAACGGAGTTCGGCACAACTTTGCCTACGTCTCCGGGCCTTTGCCTCTGTGGGGGAGGCTTCTTTATTTCTGTTCAAATTCTCAAAAATACATCGATGCAATGCCAAATGGCTACAAGATTGATCTGGTCATGTTTGTCCAGATCTCTAGAAACCTGCAAAGAAAACGACACACAAAACGGACGTCCGGAGCTCCCAGAAATGATCCAACAACGTTTCCTTCTCAAAAGCTTCTCTGCATCAAAATGACTTTGGCTTGGCTTTTCCTCAGCATAACTTTGCTCTGAATGCTCTCCCATGGCCTCAAACAGGCCTGCTTTATATAGCCTTGAAGTTGGTTGCTCATCTCCAACTTCCTCCAAGAATTTGGGCTCCAAAAATGCCCAATATCCCCCCAAAATGGAGAGAATCAACTAAAAATAGGCTGAATACAACTAAAAATCCAAACTTAGCATAAAAACCCACTTTATAGTTAATTCGGGCGCTAGCCCCCTTCATCCGTGCACGCCCCTAGATTCTTGGTCATATCGGGGGGCCATGTGGCCACGTGCTATGCGTTGGCCCCCCTTTTGGCGTGCTAGCCCTCGGTCTTGTGGCGCAAACTCCTGGTTCAGTTGGCGTTTATATAGGCCACGGGCCTAACTGTTGTAACACCGCGCCCATTTTGGATTGAGCCTCGGGTCGTATGGGGCCACCCGGGAACCGGGGGCCAGGCCCATTCCAAACTCCCGCTGAAAACGGGTCGTGGTTATGTGTTGGCACCCGTGCTCCGAACATGAGTGGTCACATAACATATGGGAACCGTGGGCTGGGGCTAAGCCCCGACCCCTTTTTCCCACCGACGAATCCATAAACCAAACTTAAATAAATTCTTTATCATATGTTATATAAGCACCAACCGACGGGCGGGCTGTTAGCCCAGCCCTGCCAGTCCTTACCATGGAGACAGGTCGCGGGGTCGACCCCCGTGCACGCCACACAAATTTTGAACAAAACCACAACTAACCACAGGGTGCCACGTGGCAGCCCTTGACTGGGCCACGTGGCACCTAGCCAACCAACCAAAAATTGACACACGTCAATCGCTGATTGGCCCACGTGCCAGCCACATCAACTGCCGACTGTACTGCCACCTGTCATCCTACCACGTCATCTGTGTGACGTCAGATGCTGACGTCACCCGTGCCATGTGTCACCCTTAAAGTGGTGACACGTGTCACCTCCAGATAGGTCCAACTGTACGCCAAACCAACCTATCACGCTCTGCCATGTGTCATCTACTGGAGTTGCCACGTCACCTATACGGACCGTACGATATGCACAGTCAACATGACACGTGGACTGTACAGTCATCCCTTTTTTACCTGTTTAGCTTTTCGGACAGAACACGATATCTTCTCCATACGGAGCCCGTTTGACAAAGTAAATATACCGCCGGAATCAGGAAGACGAGACAGAGGCAATGGCATAGGTTTCGTCGCATTCCGAGCACTTTCATTTTTGAGCATTTTTCAAGCCCTGTCAGGCTTCTGGATCCGATTTCTGATCACACCTCCCCACAAAAAGACCTTTTGGTCCCCAAAATATTACTGACCAGTCAACAAGCTTGGGATAGGCCACCCGACTTGCTCTCTGTCTCTGAACTCTGTCCTGTGCACCTGTCTCATCAAGATCAACTGTAACATAATCATGACAACTGGCAGTATATTATTAGCCATTTGAACCCTGTTACATCTTACTGAAACCACTATCATCCATGTAGAAAACATTGCTAATGAAAGCATAAAAAAGACGACTGCAAATGAACTGATATACTTTAGATATCTGCACGACATGAGCTTATCTTGAAGCAACCTATGATTGATTTTCCATTCAACAACCATGTCTTGTTCTTGCTTAAGATCAATTACTTCATTTGAAACAATTAGTGGTTTGTTGCTTGCTTGCACTGCCTTCGTTAATTGTTCCATTCTTTGAAGTGTTTTATTTGCCTTAACACGATGAGCATGAACCACAAAATCATGACCTGCTTTAGTGAATTGATATTGATTCTTTGTTCTGTAGAAGATTGCCTTACGATCATATAAATATGGGCTACCTAAGACCATTCCACATTCTCTTAACGACACTACATCACAAGTTACTTCGTCCACATACTTAGATGAAATTGCAAATTTGATTGTGCACTGCTTTGTTAT
>ML803037.1:52339-79027 GCA_009831015.1 Picea engelmannii
TGAAGAAGAAGGAGAAGAAGGAGGTGTTGATGGAGGTGAAGGAGGAATGTGAGGATGGTCCTCTTCCTCTTCACTTTTTCCTTTTGAAGAATTACCCAAAACTGGTCGTTTCCGTTCTAAATAATCTTCGTACAAAACTGTCAATATCTCCGACATAGCATGGAATGTTTTCCGGAACTCTTTCTCATCTTGAGAAATTCCTTCTTCCAATGCCATGTTCTCGCTTTGAGAAGCTCTTTTTCTCAATCCAATTAATGGATTCTCTGCAACAAGCTCGCCTTCACCACGTTGTATCTCTTCCCTGGTTAACATGCAAAACTCAAATCCAAACGTCAACTAGCTCTGATACCACTTGATCCGTAGGATCTTTTAATGACTTATGGTTGAGTTTTAATTTTGCATGCGTTAATTAACCATTTGAGAAACTTAGTGAAAGAATGAGGAAAGAAGAGGAATTATAACAGCCATATACACATATGCAGATCTAAAATGAAATAATAGACAACAAACCATAATGCACAGATTGATAACGGAGTTCGGCACAACTTTGCCTACATCTTCGGGCCTTTGTCTCTGTGGGGGAGGCTTCTTTATTTCTGTTCAAATGCTAAAAAATACATCGCTGCAATGCCAAATGGCTACAATAATGATCTGGTCATGTTTGTCCAGATCTCTAGAACCCTGCAAAGAAAACGGCACGCAAAACAGACGTCCGGAGCTCCCAGAAATGATCCGACAACGTCTCCTTCTCAAAAGCTTCTCTGCATCAAAATGACTTTAGCTTGGGTTTTCCTCAGCATAACTTTTCTCTGACTACTCTCCCATGGCCTCAAACAGGCCTGGTTTATATAGCCTTGAAGTTGGTTTCTCATCTCCAACTTCCTCCAAGAATTTGGGCTCCAAAAATGCCCAATATCCCCCCAAAATGGAGAGAATCAACTAAAAATAGGTTGAATACAACTAAAAATCCAAACTTAGCATAAAAACCCACTTTATAGTTAATTCGGGCGCTAGCCCCCTTCATCCACGCGCGCCCCTAGATTCTTGGTCATATGGGGGGGCCATGTGGCCACGCGCTATGCGCTGGCCCCCCTTTTGGCGTGCTAGCCCCCGGTCTTGTGGCGCAAACTCCTAGTTCTGTTGGCGTTTATATAGGCCACGAGCCTAACTGTTGTAACACCGCGCCCGTTTTGGATTGAGCCTCGGGTCGTATGGGGCCGCCCGGGAACCGGGGGCCAGGCCCATTCCAAACTCCCGTCAAAAATGCGTCGTGGTTATGTGTTGGCACCCGTGCTCCGAACATGCGTGGTCACATAACATATGGGAACCGTGGGCTGGGGCTAAGCCCCGGCCCCTTTTTCCCACCGACGAATCCATAAACCAAACTTAAATAAATTCTTTATCATATGTTATATAAGCACCAACCGACGGGTGGGCGGTTAGCCCTGCCCTGCTAGTCCTTACCTCGGAGACAGGTCGCGGGGTCGACCCCCGTGCACGCCACACAAATTTTGAACAAAACCACAACTAACCACAGGGTGCCACGTGGCATCCCTTGACTGGGCCACGTGGCACCTAGCCAACCAACCACAAATTGACACGCATCAATTGGTTATTGGCTCACGTGCCAGCCACGTCAACTACCGACTGTACTGCCACCTGTCATCCTACCGCATCATCCCCTGTCGTGTCATCTGTGCCACGTCAGATGCTGACGTCACCCGTGCCATGTGTCACCCTTACAGTGGTGACACGTGTCACCTCTGGATAGGTCCAACTGTATGCCAAACCGACCTATCATGCTCTGCCATGTGTCATCACCCGAGGCTTCCATGTGTCATCTACTGGAGCTGCCACATCACCTGTATGGACCGTACGGTCTGCACAGTCAGCATGACACGTGGACTGTACGAATTATACAGTCATCCCTTTTTTTCCTGTTTAGCTTTTCGAACAGAATGCGATATCTTCTTCATACGGAGCCCTTTTGACAAAGTAAATATACCGCCGGAATCAGGAAGACGAGACAGACGCAATGGCATAGGTTTCGTCGCATTCCGAGCACTTTCATTTTTGAGCATTTTTCAAGCCCTGTCAGGCTTCTGGATCCGATTTCGGATCAATCTTGGGTAGAAACAACTCGGGGTTTAAGGTTTCATCAACAAGCTTCTTAGTTGATGTATCTTCGAAGTGGCTTTGTGTATAACCTTCTTGCGAGGTTGACTGTTCAAGTGGAACCTTAACATTAGTTTGCACAGTCTTGGGTTGGTAAACCTTACTTGTGGATGCAATAGTCTGCTTGAGGTATCCCCTTGGTTTTAATAGCTTTTCAGGATCAGATACAAGCGTAGTTTGCTGATCATCTGGGTTCTTCCTGGTATTCTTTATACCAAATGCCAATTTATCTATAGTCGAGTCACCAAGTGAAAGATAAAATTTAGCCTTATAAATGTATTCAATATTTGTTCACTATCAAAGAGAGAAACTTTCCATGTCGTTCTCCCAAGGAAAAGTAAATTCGTTTCTCCGTCCTCGGCAATGGCGCCAAAAAGATGTTGTTCCTGAGATTACACTTAAGGCTCAAAGAGTAATGTCAAGGCATCAAGAATTTAAGGAATGTTTTAAAAGGTACTTTTTCTTCTATTAATTATATGAGAATTGACCCTCAAATGAAATTAATAACTGAACAGGACAAAGGTCGTGTTTCGTCGTCTGAGTCAAGTAATAAAATCAAGTGATACGAGAGAAAATTACAAAACTGGTAAAAAAAATGAAGCATCAATGACAAATGAATCTTACCTTATTTACAACAGAAGAAAATATAGAATGCACCCTTGAAAGGATATAAGATACAGTGATCCAAGTAGCTTGCAGGTCTTGTATTTACTTACAGTGAATACAGAGGAAAAATTGTTTGCTTATCAAATAACTGATAAAATGTGATTACAGTAGATGTTATACTAAATTGTAACCATTCGCTTATCAAGGAGTAACATAAAGAAAACTAGAGATATGGAATACAAAAGAAGCACATAACTCAAACTGCACAAAATTTTGAATGCCTGTATGCACTTGTATTAATACTCATAAAAGGATGAGTTTTCTTAGTTACAATACGACAAGAAGCAACTTGTGTTAAGTATTTGAAATATGTATTTATACAAAAAATGTTCTCAACCCTAAGCGTTTGGAATTCTCCTTATTTCTAAAATAGTAAACATTACAATATGTAAAATTTGAAACGCTTCACTTGCATCTCCCCTGTCTCTTCGCCACACTGGCAGAGACGTTTCTCCTTCTTGTTCTTTAGATCAGAAACAATCGGTCTCTAATCATGATCCGAGTACATGATATATCCACATCATCTCATTTGTTCCCAAACGTGTTGGCTTTCCCCTGCTTGACACATTGCACACATTTGCCTATGAACTGCACCACCAATCTGGAAGGCTCAGTTGTGTCGTTTGCCTCCAAAGTATACAACTTATTTTCTAAGTGAGGCAACATATCTTCCATTCTCCTTTCTTCTAAATATGTGGACTATAGTTGCAGACTAGGACCGACTATCCATTTATGAATCTGGGTAATATCAATTTGTTTCAACTGCAAGATTTAAGCCCTCGCCTCTTCCATGTTTGTACTGAAATTAAGTTGATTTTTTGCTATGTCAACTTGCCCCAAGAACTCGGAGATATTATCTTTGTCGAGGCCTGATGACTCTTTGTAGAGTGAATGAAATGCTTCTTCACAAGCTTTCTTCACTTCCTTAGCTAATCTTTTAGTTTCAGCTATGTTAGCCTCCCATGTCTTCAGTATTATATCACCTCTAGTTTTCTCCGAAAGAGACAATCTAGAGACCACGACTACTTCTTCTTTTGTTGATGACACAACTGCCTCCTGGAAAGTAGCTCAAGCAGCGATGGCCTCTCTCTCCTTTAAGAAAATGTTATTTAAGGATTGGTCTACCACCCAAAAATGGTTTTGGACAACTTCCACCTTTTTAAAAAGGCTTTGTTGTGCTGATTCTAGTTCTCCGCGCACCTCCAGTGCCCGAGCTTGGAATACTGCCATATCTACAACCATGTTTTCAGTTAGGTTTATTTTGGCTTGTAGTCATTTTACCAACTCTCCCTAATGACTGGCCCATTCTCTACTTGCATGTGCGTTCTTATGCATTTCGTCGAGACCGGATTTGAGCTCTTGAATTTCCTATCTGCCATAGGCTCTACTCTGCTCAAAACTCTTATTCATCTCACTCCTAACATTTTGTTCCTTAGTCTTGAATTGATTTTGCAATTTTCTCACCAGCAAATCTTTTTGCTTCAATTGTTCTTTTAGGTTCCCAACTGAATATTGGTTTGTTGTTGCAAAAGCTCCCAGCGAGCCTGCCACCTCTAAAGCAAAGTTTGCCTCTTCTAAGGCATGTCCATCAAATAACACCCTGTGTCTCTTGATAATTGCACCCTCTTTCTGGTGTGTTTCTCTTTTTACCACAACCCTCCTTTTCTTGTTGAAGAAGAAGTCAGAAGGGGCATCTTTTCAACTGAAATAGGTGTAAGATCTTCTTTGAATACTACTTCAGCACTCGGGTTCCCTCTATTGAACTGTAAGGGTGTGATAGATTGGACAGGGTTGCCTATCTTGGTGGATGGTTGTTTCCTGACTGTGTCGGTATCTGATTTGCCTAGTGTGGACAATGGCTTTTCTTCTCCCTTTTTTATCAAGGCCTCAGTTTGAGCTTTAGCTTGATCACTTGGTGGATTTGTCAATGTGGTATCTCCTTTGTGAGTCAAAACCTCAGTCTCCTCCAAATTTTCTTGGGTATCCTGTCCACTGGAGCTCCTTATTTCTAAAGTCTGGACCTCAATTTTCTGTGCAACTTGAGGTGTTGGGGTTTCTCCCTGCAATACTTTAGGAAGGCCATTTCTTCAGTGCCTTTAAAAGTTATAGAATACGACCAACTTATCTGGAGCCAGAGCTTGGACTCGGCTCAAAACTCTCTGATAGGATCTTTCTCCTTGGAATATATCATCCCGGGGAGAATCTTCATGCTAGTATTTTTTCAAATTGTAAAGGGCCATGTGATTTCCCACGATCTTCTGAGGATCGTGTTTCTTGAATTCTATTTGACAAGTTTGATTTCCTCAAGGGTTACGGCCTCTACTTTCGAATGGCTAAAATCAAACAGTGAAAACATGCCAATTTGCAAGGGAAAAGTGGTCCATACCTTTTTCTGCACTGCCTTCAGTTCCTTGTTGATTCCCCCAAGCATAGTTTGATGCACTACTTCATGACACACCTATCGGTCTGGTGGAAACTTTGGCAAGACATGTGGAGGAATCGAACAACCAAAAACCCTGGTATAAGAAAAATGCTCTTCAATATACCAATCTACTATCTTCCCCAGGTTGGTCACTATTTTGTCAGAGATCCTGGGAGGTGGGAACCCATATATGGCAACATGCATTGACACAACCACATAATTGCAGATTTTGTAGAAGAAATATTTTGCTTTATATTCCCATAGCTTCGAACGATAAAGATGTATTGGTTCAAAATTGGTCAGAGTCTAGCTCCAACCCATCAAAGGAAAAGGTGTCATAAAACAAACGGCATCCATAAGGTATGCCGACATGTAAAACGGGGCAGGTCGTCCTTTGGATTTCAACGTTTGATATTCAGTGATTTCCTTGGCCAAACTGTCTGATAATATCTTGGCCCAATTGAATGAAAAACCCTCTGCAACTTCGTGCATGATTGGTACCCATGATAACAAGAAGTGGGCAGAGTTTTCCTTTCCAAAACATCTACAGGGCATCATGGCCACATACATCATATGAGAGTCTAATGATGCAGTGGTTTATATGCCATGAGTGTCTGCTCTGAATTTCTCAGGGCGTGCTCACCAATCTTTGATTAAGTCAGGGTAATTATTTACACCTTTTGGGCACTCTTCTTTATTGAATTCCTTTAAGAAAGCGGTATTATAACTGTGTTTGAATGCTGGGGACAATTTGTACATCACCTATATATGTTTTGGGTGGAAAGATCCAACAACAACTTTTTTTGAATTGTAGATGGTCTTGGTCATGACGTCAATGTTCTCCAAGGCCCAACCTATCATGTCGTTATACGGCACGAGCCTCGGCCGCGTGGCTATCTTATGTAGCTTTGATTGAGCTACGTATTTGAGCTTTGTTGCCTGAGTTTCGATCCCCTCATTATCTAACTCTTCTGAACAATTGTCTAATTCATATTGTTGGATATCGTATACTTGCATCCAGGTTTTTATTGTCTCCACAACTCTCGATGATGTGTCCAAGAGGACATATGTGTTTTGGCTTGAGCTCTCACCAATCCCTTTAACCATTTTTTGAGGAGCCATGATAGTAGTAAACTCAGCACTGTGTTACCTGTCACAGAAAATGCACAAAACTTATTATCTCGCTAAGCTTGCTCTGTGAAAAATGTGAATGGAATTCAGAATGAAATATCTTCGTCACCTTAAGTGCATCAATTTGTGTATACCTTCACTGACAATATGTTTACTTCCCTTAATGAAAATATTTGGGCAATGATCCGAGATCTTATTTGAAATCATTTGCCCTAGATCAGCTATTAATGCCATTAATGGCTGGTGGTTCGTGATCAGGAAAAGCATAGAAGAAAATTTGAATTTATCCGAATGATGATTAAACAAAAGCTTAACATGAGATAAATGATGTTTAACCTGTTAATTAATCATGTTTAACCTTAACTCTTTTCGGACCTTCGTTCCTCATGGTACCTGATAACAACTTGATATATGATTCCCGATGCTCAAAACTACAAAGTGATTAATTACTCATTAATTGTCTTTAATCTTTACTTAACTCTGTTTAACGCTTAAGAAATTTCGAGAGTTCAGGTTTCGTGAATTTAAAATGTGATGGATGGTGAATACCCGAACTCCGAGTGTGCGAAGCTATTAATTACCCGTAATTGAGATTAGTTTAATTAACCAAGGTTTAATATTTCGGGACTTCGCGTTTCGTAGATTTACAAGTTAGATCTTCTGTCATTTTCCCAAAGGGCCGCTTCTCGTAGTGGTGTGTTAAAGCTTAGGGAGGTATACGTGTATATGGTGACTAGGATCGAGCGCTTTTCCCGTATCGGAACTTCGAAGGTGAGGCATGTTAAAACACCTGAAGTATGAAACTCTGAAACTCTAAACTCCAAAGTATTATTTAGTGAATTGACTCTTTAAAGAGTAGACAACTCCATAACTTTTAAGATATTAGGATCGTTTGATTGAATGGAAGACTTCATCAACGGTGAGAATCAAGCGCGCGTTGTTTTTATTTAAACGAGAATGAAATCTATTTAAAGTCTAAATTTTAGAAATATATATGTGTTCCAACAGAGGATAAGAATATGATCTTTAGAAACAAATGATTACTTAGAGGCACACACATCTACCTAGATGAGGACTTGACTTTGGCTCAACAAGAACAACAAAGAAAGGAGTGGGAAAAAGTGAAAACAACAAGAAATGAGGGAAAATGGGCATGGTTGAAGAATGGGAAGGCTCAAATCAGTGATTGTTTCTCAAATAATAAATAGGAAATCGAGGCCCCATGGGAATATTTACAGGTAGTAAGTTGGATATGCAGAGGTTATCCATGGAGAAGAGGCCCGAGGTTGGGGTCCATAGCAGAAGGGAAATATATTATTATTCTTGTAGAAACGCATGAACACGATGGTTGCAAGGTTCCATATTTTGAGGGGTACAAGAAAACTTCAGTTTGGAACAAAGGAAACGAGGCAGGAAAAGGACACGGGGGAGTTACAGTGCTAATAAATGAAAAATGGAGTGGTGTTGTAAAAGTGGTAAAAGAAGACCCAAACAAACAATACATCTGGCTACAAATAATTGAGGAGGAGGTTACTTTTAGGTTGGGTGCTTGCTATTTTGCCCCAAAAAACTCAAAGATATATAAAAGAAGCAATTTAGACAACGAAGACATGTATGCCTCATTGAAATAAGATATCTCTCTTTTCATCCACTTGGGAGAAGTAATGTTAATTGGTTACTTTAATGCAAGGACAACTAACAACCAATCTCTCCAGTTGAGAAATGAAGAAAGAGGGGAAAACAATCCCTTACGGTTGGAAGAGAGTGAAGATCAATCATGGGCAAGAGTTTCACGAGATGGAAATGGGGGCGTTGTTGTAGGGATTTTGTACCATGCAGGAGCTAAGCTCCCTTAAGTTCTACCAACGCCTATGATAGGAATAGAGACATAATCTAAGGGTGTTCCTAGATCTGATTCATACATGAAAACAACCAAAGAAGATGAAAACCTCCCAAAGATCAAAGAAATCATGCATGGATTGACAACATATTCAATAGTATATCATAATGCGTAATTATAATAATTTTCTACCAATGAATACATGAACTTATATGAACAATTAGATAGAGGGAAACATCCAGTATGTGTTTTATTAATCAAAGAAGCGATATTACACCTTACAGATGTAGACTTGAAGAGATGGCCTCCTTCCAAGCTCCTTGCCCAAGTCTTGCAACCAAATCATCAGAGTAAATTTGTTAGCTCTTTCCTCCTGGCTTGGTTTTATAGGGCTTTAGGGATAACACCATATAGTTATTAGGATAAGATTCTCGAGCTCATAATGGAAGCGTTCTCGAGGCTAAAACCCAAAAAATCAGTGGGAAGTCTCATCCATTGAAACCAAATCCAAAAATAGGAGCTTCTACTCTTGGTAGCTCCCTAGACACATAAACATAGCGATCAATCACTCCTTGGAAATCCAAAAGGAGCAACCATCCCTTTTGGTCGCACCCTCAATGAAGGAAAAAGGTGACCGAGTTGGAATTTGGTTGGAAACTCGGGGAAGAGGTGGTAGGTTTTAAGGATTAAAATAAGGGGTTTCTAGGGGATAATGACCTAGTGATTAGGTGATCTTTAGGTGATAATGATCTAATGATTAGGTGGAAAACAACTCTATAATAGATGCCCCCTAAAGTGTGAGGTCATAAGAGGTGTTTGATGGTTGAAATACTTTTTAAATCGAGTCAGAGAGCTTTGGTAAAAGAATCTTGGAGAAGAGCATTGTCAGTCCTGCAAAAAAGATCCCTGAGGCGGGCATACCCATGCTCGGTAAGAAAGACAAGAGAATAGCTGCCATAAATACACTGGGGATCCATGCATGACGCATGTGATGGGATGATGGCCACAACAAAATATGCCATGGATCCATCAAGAACCAATCGTGACTCGATCATGGCTATGAAATTATACATGGTGGATCCACGCAAGATGCAAGTGAAATCATAGCCACGACCAAGTACAAATGTGGATCTATGTCACATCATACAAATTAGTAAGATGAATCAATAACTGAGCAATATGTGAAATGCTCATGAATATTCTCCATCGGAAATTGGGAAAGAATGTCATCTAACAGGAGTGTGATCTTATCCCAAGGTCTTCGTCCTTCATCCAAATGGTATGAATCTACAACATGCTAATAAATGAGCTGAAGTCAAACATGGTAGAAACCGTCTGTTTACCGGTCATTAATTTATATCATTAATATATGCAAGGGAGTCCACCGATGATGATGATGGAACCCAAGATATCGAGTACAATCTAAAAATTGTGAATAAAGGAGTTGATGTCGAACACCCGTAGATTCATTTGACATGAGCCAATGATGTAAACCCACCGTCGAAATGCAAAGAGACCTACCATTGATGTCTGCATGTCCCAATATATTGATGGGTTTCTAGATTTGAATCTTGGATAATGAGTTGGAGTCGACATGGTGAAATTCGTCAAAGGAGGGCCTTGATGTATCCCCCATCAATCGACATGGAACAGGTAAATATAGATGGTGTGAAAATCATAATAATGGAGCACAACTGACACAAGGATAGCTAGGATAAACAGGCAGAAAGGAACTACAGATGGCCGACGCAGGTAAACTTCCCTTGAACAAGTATGCACGGAAAATAACTTGACTCAACGACATTAACTCAAATGAATACCATAATAATGGTCATGGACCTATCAGGGAAATGTGACACACGATGGAAATGGTGATCAATGAGAGAGAATGGATGACCCCACTGTTATATATGATGATAAAACATGTGCATTGTTCAAGGGTGACTCAAATTAGTAATGGCTAGCAGATAATGAAGATAGCAAGACAAAAAAACCCTCTAAAAATTCCCCACCATGAGCGACAAGTACCTCTTTCTAGTTTTACGAGCTTGAGGAGGATAACATATGCTTGATATAGCTCATCTGGCGAAGAGTCCCTCGACATATTTTTAAGGAAATTGAAGAAGGAGGGGTTCGGTCCCATGTGGGTCCTTCAATGTTTGGTTTTATGAGTCCAAATAAGGTAAATCAATGGTATTTTCATGTTTAGAGAATTTGAAAAGGCCGTAAAGAAGACTCCATAATGAAAATTTTCGTAAAGTTAGTCTCCAGGGTCCAAAAAAGTATAAAACGATACCTAGGAGAACTCTTATAATCATGCTTGACTAGAGTATTACTTTTTCATAATAAGTCCGATGATACCAAAAAGGAGATAAACTACCGCTCAACAAATGTGCTTTCAAATTCACTTTAACGGGCATGAAAGACAAAAAGATCGCTCGACAATCTTTTTGTTTTCTGAAGAGTTCGAAAAGAGCTTAAAGAGTTCTCTATGATGAGGTCATGGTTTGAAAAAGGGATAAACCTATACCAGGTGGACATCTTTTCAAATCCATGGAATGAGTGTGAAAAGACAAGCATACTCAGCGATCTTTTCTTGTTTAAGGAGTCTAAAAAGAGCTTAAAGGAAACTCCAAAATTTCCTTTTTCGTATAGCTTTTACGAGTATGAAAAAGTGATAAAACAATACTCGGTAACCTATTCTCATGTATATGCGAGCACGCAAAAGAAAAAAAGACTAAGCTCGGTAACCTATTCTCATGTATTTATGAGCACGAGAAAGAACAAAAACTAAGCTCGAGATTGGTTTCATTTTTACACAATCTTGAAACAAAGTAAAACTATGCTTGGGTAGGTTTCATTTTTTGCGATCTTGAAACTAGGAAAAGTATACTCAGAGTTGGTTTCATTGTTTTAATGAGCTTAAAACCGAAATCCAACTGTGCTTGACACTTTCCAATGTAAAGTACACAGGTGGCTGGTTGGTACTTTGCCCCCAACTTGAGAAGCTAGTGGCTTAACTCCGGAATGATTATCAAAGGTTGTAGACATGCCCCCCAAGATTCATTTCATCTGCCAACTCTTCTCCCATCGCCAATTTATATGCCAAATTAGATTGTTGGCTACTAATAGGAAAATGTTCACCAGAGGAAGAGAGAGGATCAAATGTCATAGGCAGATGAAATGAAGGTTCAGTTACGAGTTCTTATGAAAGACATGACTCAACGAGCTTGACAAAGGAAAAGAACCATGCTCGTAAGGGTCTGTTTCATTTTTTAAGGAGCTTGACACATGAAAATAACTATGCTCGACGATCCATTTCATTTTTTAACGAGCTTGAAATAAAAAATAAACTATGCTCTTTGCTAGGTTGGATCTCTAGACCTCTATTTCATTTTTTAACGAACTTGACATAGAAATGGGAACCATGCTCATAGCTATCATCTTGATCATGGCTTCCAAGAGGATAATACTCCAGAAGGAATACATGTCAAGGGACAAACCTTGATCATGGATTCCAAGAGATATTTGCAAGACAAAAGAACAACACTCTGGAAGGAATACATGTCAAGGGGAGCGATAGGGGTAGGGAGATCAGGCTTTAAAATCCCTATCGAAGAGATCACCATATCAACTACCGGATCTAAGTCAAAATAAGGGAGAGATTCCTTCTCATTCGAATTTGAATGCATGGGACATGTTGCCACATAATTGACCTACGATGGGGTGGATGACGCTGGCATATAAGGACCATTCAGGGAATTCAAATGGTGGGCCATCATAGGAGGGCCAATGAATGAAAGTTGGTCTATGGTCAGTATGCTTCCATTGTGAGGGAAACACATCACTCAAAAGAGTGTGGACACAAAATCTTGCATGGCGTAAACATAGTCTCGCCCAAGGAGAAAATTAAAGTCCAAGGGGCCGTGGACTACTATCACATCAATGTAGACCATTTCTCCCCCCCAAATTAATAATAAACTAAGGAAGTATCCCTAAAGGTTGACTAACCCTTATGTTAAAAGCCAACAAATTATGAGTCACCGATGCAAGTTGAGGTGAACCAAGAGCTTGCTAAGCATCAAGTATAGAATGCTAACAAAAGATCCTTCATCTATTATAGTGTTAGGAATATGCCTACCACAAACCTAAACAATGATTTGGAAAGGTGCATAAGAAGGAAGAAGAGGTTCTGTTAGAGCATTCCAATAAATGGTAATTGCATTGCTTGGAGGGGGTGTTGTTGGAACGGGTGGAATTCCCCCTTGTGTGGAGGAATTCGCAGTAACAAGAAACACATGGGTGACATCCTCAGTCTTCAAAGGAGGAGTGGGATTGACTGATGGGGATAGAAAATTGACCACTTGATGGATCAGATCAACCGAGGAGGTACTCAGATCGATCACTTTGGCTTTACTCTTGAATGGAAGAGTGGGATCGACCAATGACAGAATCAAATCGACCACTTTATCAACTGGGTCAACTGAGGATGAAACCAAATTGACCACTTGATCAACCAGACTAATCGAGGATGGAATTGGATTGACCAATTCATCAACTAATGGTGGGTTGGGAGAGAGTTTACGATAATATGTTGGAAGTTGTTGTTGGACATCAACAATATTTTTCAATAGATATGAAGCTTCATCCATGCGAGGACAAAGGTAGGTGTGGTGCATCTCCTTACATAACAAGCAAGGAAAATTGAATTTACCATTCTTATTTCCAACCTTATTACTAGTCGATGGTTTGTCACCAGTGTGACCTGCAGTGGTTGATGACACGGATTGAGAAGAAACCTTATACCACACTTCTACGACCTTGGGAATACCAGGGCAATCCTTGAGAAGATGATCACCCTTGCAAATCTTGCAAGAGAATTTGGGCTTGCAATTTTTAGATGTGACGACACCATCAACAATCCTAGAATGGTGCCCAGAGGCTGGTGGATCGCTTCCAACGTTTCTTGCAGTGGTTGGAAGCATTCCTTCTTTATTATTTTTCTTCTTCTTAATATTTTGTTTATTCTTCTTCATGTCCACTTGGTTACTAGTTGTAGAGCTTTCACCAGGCGAAGGGGAAGAACGAGAAGAAGACCCTACGAGAGAAGAAGAAAGAGGATTGACATGAGGTTGATGATTTGGGGGTGGAGTTCTTATATACAAAGCACTAGGATCATTGACATTCATGGGAGTGAAAAACAACCAAACCGGTAACCCAATCGTGAGACCGGGAAGAGTCAAAGTTGCAATGTAAGGTGGACCAATGTGTCATGCAAAAGGAGAAACAAACGGTATCCCCAGAAAAGGGATTCCTTCGTTGGTATACCCAGGGACTGATGCCATAGATGCAAACTTAACCCTAAGGTCCACTAAGAAAACAAACAACATGTGTCATAAAATCTAGGAATCAAACCAAATAAACCAATAACTTCTCACAATGAACGTACTAGTTGGTGATGAAATCCAACATCGCGGGAACATGTGAGAAGGGGATGGGATGAGTGGATGGATCAGTTATGTTGGCGACCTGCTTAATGTACTTATGCCCTGGTGCAAGTCCCCTTATGGTAAGAACCACAGGTGACCCTCCAAGGAGCCCAAGTGAGTTTGACCAACGTCTGACCCAGGTATAGTGAAGAATCTCCTTCATCGTCACCTTGTGTAAATACCCTAAAGATTATGGATACTAGGGTTACGAACTCACATTCATCCTCTGGGCGAGTACAGTCGACATTCGAGTCTGAAAGTATGGGCAAGATATCAAGTCTGAAATTCTTTAAGAGGACTGAGAACAAGAGGACCAAAAAAATCTTTAGAGGACCTCGAATAGATTCGGGATTCACAAAGTTCGGAGACCAAATGAAAACAGTCGATTCTCAAGAAGAACCCCCAATACTAACGTTCCACTACATTTGGTTAAGCCTTAGAGGGGTAATCTTCATTTCTTTCCCACACACGACCTCGTGTTTAACCTCTGTGTGAGAGGGGGGTCCCAGCTATGCTTTTACGAAAATTGGATTTTCTCTCCCTATCGCAAGATTCTAAGTTGATTTTAGTTGCTTTAGAGAGTTCACCTCACAACCTATTCCAAAGCTCTATCTCGATATACTGTTGATGTACAGGCCCTAAAAAGAAGAGTTGTTAGAACATTTTTATTAAGCGCTTGATTTTATGGTTGGTTTACTCAAGAGTGCGGTAGTGAAATTGATGATGTTTAAAGGACTCGACTCCAAAAAGTGCATAGAATGATGAGATCCAATAATTAATTTTCGATGAAAGCTAGCTAAAGTAGGGAGGGGAGTTCTTTACTCATTTATCATGAAAACTAATCACTTCAACAACATGCAATCTTAATTTTCTTTTCAATGAAATGGACAACAATGCCAAACGATGAAATGAAGTTTTTGCAATCTGAAAGCAAACAACTTTCCTAAGCTACTTTTGAAAACGCTCCAACAAAATTTTATGCTTTCTCTTTTTCTTTTCAAGTAAATGCAATTTGAAAGGAATTCCTTCTATTTATGTATTTCAATCTATAAAGTGTAATGCATTGAAAACTAGATAAGAAGGAAGAAAGCAAATATTCCAAATTGAAACACGCAAAAGGCAAGGCTTCAAAACTGAAAAAGTCTTCCAAATGACTGAAAAGCAATCAACACTCAAAGCAATCAAAGCAAGAGTGGGAAAACAACCAAAGATCAATTTCTCCAAACAATCTCTCAAGGAGATGCCAAGGTTTTGTGGACTACTTGAGGAGGTCAAGCCAGAGAGGTCTAGTCAGACCAAATCAACAAGAAGTTCAATAAGATGACAGATGAGTGGCATACAGAAAGAGAGGAAATTGTTTCAATAAAAATGCAGAACATTTCACAAAAAATTGTAAAATTCACAACAAAGAATCTAAGGCATATCCAAGGTGGATCTAGAGTGTTGAAGAGGCCACAACAAATAGGTCTGAGTGAGTTTTTTGAAGGATAACTCTTCAAAAAGGGTTCTCAGGATAATGGTCGCTCCCTGTGAACGGAGAAAGGGTGACCATAAAGTATGGTCGCTCTTGGTAGGCTAAAGAAGATAGTTGGTTACTTCCTTAGAGAGAAAAAAGGGCGACCAAAGGAGGTTGGTCACTCTGTTTACATAGGGAAAGGGTGACTGAACCTGGGAAATGAAAAAGGTGGATTTGGACGAGATCTAAGAAATCTGGGATATGGGTTTCTTAAACTAGACTCATAAAAGAGTGGGGAAATAATTGGGATGCAACAAGAGCACTTAAAAGGGTAGACATCTCTAGAAAGAATATTCAACGATTCAACAATCTAAGGGGATTAATACATGGAGAAAAAATTCTCCAGTATGGTCGCCAATTTGTTGTAGGGATTTTGTACCCTACAGGAGATGAGCTCCCTTAGGTTTTACCTACACCTAAGACATGAATAGAGACATAAACTAAGGATGTTCCTAGATCTGATTCATACATGAAAACAACTAAAGAATATGAAAACCTCCCAAAGATGAAAGCAATCATGCATGTATTGACAACATATTTAATAGTATATCATAACACATAATTATACTAATTCTCTACCAATGAATACACGAACATATATGAACAATTAGATAGAGGGAAACATCCAATATGCCTTTTATTAATCAAAGAAGCAATATTACAACTTACAGATGTAGACTTGAAGAGATGGCCTCCTTCCAAGCTCCTTACCCAAGTCTTGCAACCAAATCACCAGAGTAATTTTGCTAGCTCTTTCCTCCTCCCTTCCCATGGGAAATGGCTTGGTTTTTATAGGGCTTTAGGGATAAGTCCATATAGTTATTAGGGTAATATTCTTGAGCTCATAATGGAATCCTTCTCGAGGCTAAACCCCGAAAAATTAGTGGGAAGTCTCATCTATCGAAACCAAATCCAAAAATAGGAGCTTCTAGTCTTGGTCGCTCCCTAGACATATAGATAGAGCGACTGGTCGCTCCTTGGCAAGCCAAAAGGAGTGACCAACCCTTTTGGTCACACCCTCAATGAAGGAAAAATGTGACCGAGTTGGAATTTGGTTGGAAACTTGGGGAATAAGTGGTAGGTTTTAAGGGTTAAAATAAGGGGTTTTTAGGGGATAATGACCTAGTGGTTAGGTGATCTTTAGGTGATAATGATCTAATGATTAGGTGGAAAATATCTCTATAACAAGTGTGGAACACTTTGGGGTAGAATTACTCGGGATTTTTAGTTTGTTTGGAATGTTTATTTGCAATGGAATGAGAGGGTGGCCAACCCAAGGAGGTATCACATGCAAAACTTACAATGGTCAAAGTGTGGTAGATTACTTAATCTGCTCTCAAAGTTTTACTTCTAGAGTGTTGAAGTTTGATATAGGGGACTGTCCTATTGAAAGTAAATCCGATCATGCCCCCCTATTGGTTAAGCTAGACTTTATTTCTAGTCCACACAATAATCAAATCCTTGGCATACAAAAGAAAAATATTTGCAAAGGAAAAATCCTCATAAATCAAGAAAATAGGGAAAGGTTTAGTGCTGCTCTTAAGAAACAGTTTCAGGTTATAAAGTAACATCGAGTAGATATGACAACCAATGAGACGAGTGGTCATGTTCATAGTAGTTTTTTTATCCCAATAATCCATAAGGCCTTAAGTGTATGTAAAATGTCACATCCCAAGAAGAGGGCTACAAGTACCTTTCCGACAAATCCATGGTATGATGAAGAATGCAAGGAAACTAAGAGATCTCTAAAAGATGGAAATTTGGGCAAATAAAACAAGAAGAAATATGAAAGATCAGTACACTCAAAAAAAGAAAAGTATGTAAATGCAAGAAGAGATGAGTTAATCTCTCTTGGAAAACACAACCCCAAAGGATTTTGGAGAGAAATACAACAAAGAAGAGAGAAGACTGAAAACAATATTACAAATGTCCAAAGGTTAGAATATGTGAGTCTCCTTTATGAGCGGGTACATGAGAAAGATACTCCTCCCATAGTGAAAACATCAGTGGAACTATTAACAGTGGATGTTATCATGCAAGGAATAAAGAAGTTAGCAAGCGGAAAAGTGGAGGACATAGATGGGCTTCAAGCTGAATTTTTAAAGTGGGGGGTTGAGTTCCTTGCACCTCACATAAAAGGAATTTTCAATGGGGTAATCTAGGATGGATTTCTGAGAGAATGGACCACCAGTGTGTTCATTTCTCTCTTTAAGAATGGAGATATCAATAACCCTTCCAATTACCGCACTATTATGGTCAACCCCCTCATGGGAAAGCTTTTTGGGAGCATGATAGAGTGAAGAATCAACAATTGGGTAGAAAATGAGGGAAAAAGGCCAAAAGGGCAGGAAGGTTTTAGACCTAGGCATTGTACCATTGATCATTGTCACCCTTAGACATTTGATAGAGAAAATCTGGGACAAACAAGGTGAGACAACCTATTGTTGTTTTGTGGACTTTAAGAAAACCTTCGACACAGTGCCTAGAGACAAACTATGGAACATAATGGAAGATTTGGGTATCCCAGATGGATATAGAGCAACAATTTACAAACTTTATGAGAAGGTTAGATCTAAAATAAGAACAAGTCAAGGAATGTCCGGATGTTTTGGTAGCGATATTTGAGTTAAACAGGGATGTCCTCTATCTCCCACTTTGTTTGGTTTATACATTGATAAGTTGGAATTCTGGTTGAGTAGGACAGATGGAGAGGGTGTCCATCTAGCAAGGTATGTGGTGAAGCTACTAGTATACGTGGATGATCTTATTCTAATTTCAAAAACAACACATGGATTAAGAGAACATCTAAAGGCCTTAGAGCACTTTTGTCAGGAGGTAGGGATGCNAGATGGAGAGGGTGTCCATCTAGCAAGGTATGTGGTGAAGCTACTAGTATACGTGGATGATCTTATTCTAATTTCAAAAACAACACATGGATTAAGAGAACATCTAAAGGCCTTAGAGCACTTTTGTCAGGAGGTAGGGATGCGAGTAAACATTACCAAGACCAAAATCATGATCTTTTCTTTAAATAGAAAAGTCAAACTAGTCACCTTTCTTTTCGAAGGCATTCCATTGGAGATAGTGAAAGAATACAAATATATTGGGATTAATTTCCACTATAAACTTAGTTGGGAGACTTGTAGGGAGAAAAGGATACAGGGAGGGTGGAGAGCCTCATACTTGCTCCAAAACAGTTGCAGAAAAGCGGAACTTTGGGATTGGAAAACCAAAAAAACCCTCTTTGGTTTGTTGGTTACGTCAGTTGTTCTTTAGGGTTGTGAAATATGGGGAAGTAGCATGCCAACTTGCAGATGGAGACAACTAGAAAGAATTCAGAAGCAATTAATTATTAGAAATATCAAAGTTAAATCCAAAGTCCCGTATGAAATTCTTTTAGCAAACATGTACTTTTTCGTTGGAGGCGACAACGATAACAAAGTTAATAAGCTATTTAAAGAAGGTGGAAAACATGGATAACCAACGCTGACCCAAATTAGCTATGGAGGAGGAGTTAGACTGTAGGAAGAAAACTTGGATGAAGAAAAATAAAAAGTGGTTGAGTAAGTGGAATATCAAGTTGCATGAATGTCCTAACACCAAGGAAGAAATAAAATAGTTCGTGAATGAAAAATTTAGGACTACCATGTGGACCAATCGTAGTGGGCGTAAAAAAACATACTACATCAAGGAGTTTAATCCAAATTGTGATCATAGCGAGAAAACATATTTAGGGGCAACTATTAAAGGAAAAGCAAGATTGTTAGTTGCACATCTCAGGACGGGTTTACATCACCTTAGATGTGAGACCGATAGGTGGAATGTACCCAAGGTAGTTTGGGAGGAGAGAACTTGCATATTCTGCAATAAGGGTGTGGTGGAGACATAGTGGCCCTTTGTAATGGAATGTGTAGCCTACGAGGATATCCACAATCCTTATGAAAACAACTTAAAGGTCAACAATATGCCCCAACTATTTAACGGGAATAAGATGAACATGATTGCTTGTCTTCTAGTCAAGATTCATAGCAAAAGATATGGCATTGAAAAGAGTGTGATGATGAGTTAGGGTTGTTATTCTCTTGATCCCTTAGGTTGTTCAACATCGTGGACGTCATTAAAATCAATCATTTTCATTTTCATTTTAAGTTTCTTATCAACTAATTCAATGAAATGATTTTTTCCAGAATTATAATTTTGAATTTGATGAAATAATTGTATTTAATATAAAAATGGATTTATCATTTTCAAATATATTTATTATAATTAGATTATGCAATGTTAATTTCTAATCTATGATTTAAAACTATTATTATTAAATTTCATGTTAAAAATATTAATTTCCATTCCTATTATTTAAACTATTATTTAAATTGACTAAAAATATTTTAAACAATATTTTAATAAATTTAATATTAATTGATATGGGGAAAAAATTATATATCACAATTCTTTATATTCTAATTTTATTATTATAGGATAAGGAAAA
This sequence comes from Picea engelmannii, assembly GCA_009831015.1. Classification (NCBI taxonomy): domain Eukaryota; kingdom Viridiplantae; phylum Streptophyta; class Pinopsida; order Pinales; family Pinaceae; genus Picea; species Picea engelmannii. The sequence goes on from ML803037.1 coordinate 72,068, forward strand.
TTTTATATTTTTTAAACGAACGTTACATTCATCAATGTATTATTAATTGATATATAAAAACTACAAATGCGAATTCTTCAAAATAAAATACAAATTTGTTTTAACGTGGTAAAAAACAAATTGAATTTTCCTCAAAAGCAATGTTTTTACTAATTTACATTCCTTCAAAATAAGTATGATAACTCAATGTTCGATGAACTCTCATACTTAACCCCAAATTTTATCGGCTACACTCGCCTCTCCCACTCGCCTCTCCTCCTTTTTTTTCCAGCGAAAAATTTCTCAATATATTAAATATATGATGTTCACAAAAAAGTACATAAAATTGATAATTACATCCATCTCCAAGCCACTTTGAAAAAATCTTTCAAAACAGACCCTCAAGTGATTTTAAGTATAGACAAACTCACCACAAAATGCACCTCCAAAAACAAAGTTAGATACATTTGACTCTGATGTAAAGTGGATTACCAAGTCCAACTAAATAGCACAACCACCAAAAAATAGAGAAACCAGTCACATATAGAGGTGCAAGAAAAGGGAGAGACCCTCGTGACCATCAATCCATTTGTTGTAATGGATCTTCCCTTCTGGCACGTATAGCGCTTTTTTTGATAAAGTATCCACCTCCACATTTTCTTCCCTGTAGATGTGAGCAAAAATGATAGTGTTGAAAGATTTTTTAAGTTCCAAGATCCTGTCCATCCAACCCATAAGTGAAGTGACTTGTAGAGTTCCCCTATAATTCAACCAATCTATCACAATTTCCGAGTCTTCGAAGACTTGGAGCTGATCAATGTCCAACCAGGTTGCCAAGATTAAGGATGCCCACACTCCAAGAAATTCGGCCCTTGAGTTTCTGCTCGGACCACAGTTGAGAGTCCACCTGTAACTAATATTTCTAGAAATCTTTAGAACTATTCCAACCCCACTCAAAAGCCCATTTTCTTGGGTTGCACCATCAAACCAACCAATAGAAGCCAAAGTAATACCAGGTGTCTTTTTTATTCTAGTACTCTTCCCTTTCCGAGGACACTAACCAAACAATTTTTCCAACATCCCTCTAATTTTAATGGCAACCCCCTGAATGGAGGGAATACAAGATTCAAATAAACACTTATTTCTTTCCAACCAAATAAACCAATAGACCAACGAGGGAAGAGTATTAAAAACCTTCTCCTTTTTCAGCCAAGTGTCAAAACAATTTGTTATAGAGCTGCCACCCTAGGGAGAACTTAGACTATAAGCTGTGTTTAAAATATGCCACATATGAAGGGTAAAAGAGCAATGTACAAACAAGTGAAGAATAGTCTCAGAGTCCCTGGAACATAATGGGCATAAACTCGGGCCTTCCCAGCCTTTTTTCTGAAGATTTTCCCAAGTTAAAATTTTATTCTCCATGACAAGCCAAGTGAACAATTTGATTTTGTAGGCTAGATCCCAAGTCCATAGTAGCCTCCTCCACCCTACAATCTGAAGTGGCCAAAGTTTTCTCGCCAGTGCATTATAAACATTTTTTACAGAGAGAATACCCGATTGGTCGCCACCGGTCCAAATTAAAATGTCATCTCTAGGCTGGAGGTGGATACTCGACTCAATAAGAGCCTTACAAAAGGAATTCCATTCAATAGCCAAAGACCCCAAAAGTCCCAAGTCTAAACCGCTTTTCCATTGATCGGTTATAAACCCCAATGAAGTTTGGGCTCTGGCTTGATAAAGATAACGAATATCTTTATTCTTTAAGACCATCAAGAGATCCTGGGAGAGTAACGAGGAATCACCGATGCCCAGAATATTGTCTTGTCCAGTTAACACTGAATGCCCATTACCAGGATTCCAGCTTAGCCAATGAGTGATAAGGTGAAGAGAATTCAACAAGTTTTTCCAAGTCTATGAGGCCAAAGGCTGAATAACCATGGTCGATTTGAGCCAAGTTGCCACAGAAACATAGGGGAGATACTTATCCTTAATTACCTTGTGCCAAATACCTTCTTTCATCAGAACACACCATAAGTAATTTGCAGCCAAGGCACGATTGAAATGGAAGATATTCCTAAGGCTCCAACCTCCTAAGGAATTCAACTTAGCAAGCATCTCCCAGTTACAGAGGTGAAAATGATGTGCATAACCACCTCTCGACCAGAGGAAGTCGAAAATCAATTGACGAATCTTAGAGAGCACAGAAACAGGGACCGTTGCTAAGGCCATACAATACATTGGTTGGGATTCTAAAACTGCCTTTACAAGAATCCAACAACCCTTGAGTGATAACCAGCAGTTGCACTAGTGGCTAGTCCCGTGTTCAAATTTTGCAATAAGCCATATCCAATCTTCAAAGGTTAATTTCTCCGCTTTTATGAAGTACCCCATGTATCTAAAACCTTCGGATAGTTCAACAAAATTGATCGTAAAAGCATCCTTAAGCTTTTCCAAGGCTTCTCCTTGTATACCCGAGTGGTGGAAAGTTGATGTATTTTGATGCAGGAGCATCCCTCATGACAAGCAAAACCAACGTGGAAGCAGAAGACAGCTGGAAGACGTCCAGCGCAAGTTTTTTGAATTTTTAAATTTTCTCTTGAAGTTGATGTGCTGAATATAAATGAGATCATTTAATTTAGGCGCCTTGGTAAGAATGTAATCAGACCTCGAGCCATACGCTCTCGTCTGAGATAGACAGAGGCATTTATAGTAGTAGTTGCAGGTAGATAGAATTGAATTCTTAGATTAGATAGTTTTTAGAGCGCAGGAGGGAAACTGGATATAGACACCCTCATTTGTATCATTGTAACATTAGCAACAAGAGTTAGAAGAATCTATAATATAGGAGAATAGCAGAGAGTTGTAGAAGAACACCCATGTATAGATCTTGAATTAATAGAAGAAGTTGATTCAGATTCATGGCTGTTGTGTTATTCTCTGTGTATGTGTGTTGAATGCTCTACTTATGAATATTTCTTCCTATTATGCATTTGTTGTTATGCTATGCGTATGATTTCATGTGTGAAGACTAAGATCTGAGAGGAGGTGAAGTGAGTTACGATTGTTTCTCCTTTTGAGCAAGGATTCTTGCAAGGAGTGCAGTTGAAGTTGTCTGCAAGGAGTGCATTGACAGAAGGCTCAGGGAGTTAAACTCTTGTTCTCAAGGCTCTTAGAAGTGAACGTGGGTTGCTGGAACCGTGCAAGTAGTGCGCAGGCTAAGGAAGGAAGTCTCAATCGTGTATCTGTTGTTGGGAAATAATACCCTACGGACTAACAAGCTAGGGCTGAACTTTTACGCAGATCATGACCTTAAAGAAAACACTTTTAACCTATCACCCCAATACTCAAACCCCTTTTTCACACACAAGCATGGAAAAGACCTACTAACCTTTTTCTATCGATGTTTGATGTAGATCCTCCGTTGCGCTTTATCCGCTTGCTTTCACTGCTCCTTCCAAAGACAATCCTGCAATCAAAACAAAACACTACGCATGCATGCTATTTTTCTACCTAAGGGTTAGAGATTAAGCATAAATCAAATAAAATATATATCACTCGTGTATTGGGACGGGAAAAGTATTCTTTTATTAATCTCAAGATGAATCAACTTACAATAATGATAGAGACTGGCCACCGTTCCTTGATCCTGATCCCGGGCTCCTCCTCTTCTTGTCCTCCAACTGCTTTGCTTGAATTCTCCTTAAGCTTGAGGAAAGGCTAAAGGGTTGGGACAAATGGATTCGGCAATTGGGCAGAGTTTCTTTGCTATCTTTTTCCTCCTTCCAAATAGTACCCCTACCCCTCCTTTTATAAGCTAGAAGGAGCTAGGGTTTTGGACGAACTCTCGGCCATGCATGGCTGGGAGTTTCAGTTAACTGACCCAAAGCTTTTTGTCCCACCGACAACTTTCCTGTTTTTGTGCTTTGTTAGGTAAATGCGAGCTGTAGTAGGCCAGACAGTGTTCCAACGCGTGCAGTAGTAGGCCTGCCAGTGTTCCAACGTGTGCAGTAGTAGGTTAGGGCGCGTTTTACATGATTTAAGAGGATTTTCAAGAGTTTATTCAGGATGGCTTTGGCAAGGAATGGATATGAGTTGGCCTGATGCCAGGTAAGCATGTGAGGTGCAATTTAGGGTTATAACAGTATCTGAGCAGAAACTTTGAAAGACTGCTGCTGCAGGTGTGCACAGAGTCCAGAGAACTTCAACACTTAGACGTGATTGAAGATTTGCTGCAAGGAGTGCGTGCAAGGGTTTCTTTCTTCTAAAGACTGAAAGTTGTGGAAAAGCTCAGGAGAAATAGACCTTTGAATTTACTGAAGGTTAAGTGTAAGGAAGTTGATGTCAGAAGTCAGAGAGAAGCGTCGCAGGTTGGCGAAGCGACGAAGGAATCTCATGGGGAGATACTTCTTTCATTTCGTGGATTACACAAGGAAGAACAGACGGTCGAAATCCTCTGAGGAGATTTCGTGAAGTTTCGAGGATCGTTAGATCTTGCAGAAGTGAAAGGAGCTTACGGCACGAAGGTCCGAAGAGTTTGAAGCTCAGGAGAGGCAGAGCCGTCGATTCAGAGTCACAGGAGCCGTCAGATCTACACGTGGTATCCTGTATCGGGGACTCGTGAGTTAGAGCCCCAAAATTTGTGCAGCAAGAATAGCGATATCGCGAGATGCGATATCCCTACAAGATCAAAGCCGTTCGTTGTGGAGGACGCGTGTAAGGAGATTCTCTCATCCCGCAGACTCAGACATTGGAGGACAGAACATGAAGTCCTTTAGCTTCGCGAGCAGCAAAGTGGCGAGAAGGCTAAGAACCGTCCATCTGAGGAGGACAGGTAGCGAGAGATCGAGGGATCTCGCGAACTTGGGAGTTCGCCGGATGAGAGCCCAAGCATTGGGTATCCCAAGTTATGAAGCGACGAAGTAGCGAGAGAAGGACAACCGTTGGATCCGGATCGCAGGAGGACCATTGGATCTGCCCGTGGGATCGTGTCTCAGGACCTCGTAAGAAAAGGTTCGAGAATTTGGCCACGGGGATCGCGAGGTTGCGAGAGGCGATACCCTGACAGCTGGAGAGCAGTGTGGGCCATAGCGGAGTGTGAGTGGAATCCAGGTGGCACAAAGCCCTCGGGATCTCACCGAGAGAAGTCCCAAAATATTGGCATTAGGATTCGCAAGTCGCGAAGTGCCGAGAGCAGGGTTCGTGTGGACGCGTGGTGGAAAACAAGGTGGGGAGTGCGTGGTCGACGGGTGGACACGTATTGCCTGGAGAGAGAAGTCAACATTCCGTTGAATTCTCGTACCTCAGAGATTCGCAGAATAGGAGGGTGAAACCTCGACAGTTCAACTTGTGAGGTGGCGAGGTTGCAAGGTTGCGAGTAGTGCAAATCCGTCAAAGGAGGAGTCAGCTCAACGTTGACCTATCGCGTCTCGGAGGATCGCAACGGGAGGCATAAGAGTTCGACCCACAAACTCATGAAGGTGCGAGTTGCGAGAGGGGCTAACATTTAAGCCTAGCCCATGGTTACGTGTGGAGAGGGCGCTAACAAGGAAAGGAGCTATACCCGTATCGCCAGGTCGGGTATCACGAGATTAGACAGTAAGAGTTGGAGGCTTTGAGCCATGAACTCGCGAGAACGCGAGATTTAGCTAATTTCCCGGTGGTAAAGGGGAGACCTCGAGAAAAGATTGTTGTGAGTGCAGATTTACCGATAGGGAAATAGAAGAACCTTGGAGTTCTTCGGGCCGAGAAGAAGAAGATCCTGTGAGAGCGGACGTGCCTGGGTGGTGCATTTGCAACAAGTGGTATCAGAGCATAGAAAAGTTCTTTGCTTTCTATAGCAGAGAAAAAGGGAGAATTCACCATGCCGCCAAGAAGAAGAGGTAGACAATCACCCGATCCAGAGGAGGAAAGGGAATTGTCCAGAGGAAGAGAAATGTCCAGAGAAAGAGGTAGGCAAGGACATAATCCAGACATGGAAAGAGGAATGCGAAATCTTCGTGCCAGAATGGAGGACATGGAGATAAAACAAAGGCAAAAAGCTGATACAGGAGATATCAGTGAATCCGAGAACGAAGATGATGCTGGACATGAAGAAGAGGAAATCGCAGCGGAAGATGCAGCCAATGAGCGTTTAATTAAGGCTATCGCTCAGATGAGTTCGAAAACAAAGATGGACATTCCAGCTTATGAAGGGAGTCTGGATGCGGAAGAGCTGCTAGACTGGATTAGAGCTCTTGATACTTATTTCGATTATGAGGATATCGAAGATGATAAAAAGGTCAAACATGCCATCACAAGACTAAAAGGACATGCAACCTTGTGGTGGGATGAACTACAAGCTGACAGGCATTGCCAAGGCAAGCATAAGATTAAGAGCTGGGATAGGATGATAGCCAAGATGAAGGAAAAATTTATTCCCAGGGACTATCAAATTTGTCTGTTTAGGAGGATGCAAAACCTGAGACAGAAGCTGATGACAGTGAAGGAGTATACTGAGGAATTTTACAGATTGAATATCAGAGCAGGTCATCGCGAAAGCAATGACGAAAAGGTGGCCAGGTATATGAATGGCCCGAGGTATGAAATTCAGGATGAACTAAATTTGGCGACCATCCGAACTGTGGAGGATGCTTACCAATTGGCTCTGAAAGCTGAGGAGAAGCTGAGCCGTAAACAAATTCAGAGGGGCAGGGGCAGGAGTCAGCCCAAAGGAAAATCGGTTGCCCGAGATAAATACCAGAAGCCCGAGGGTGAATGGAAGAAACCTCAGACTCAGACAGAAAGAGGTGGAACCTCACAAAGAGGGCGATATGCTGAACAAAAAGAGCAGCATACTGAGCAGAGAGGAGGATATGCTGATAATAATAGGTTTCCTCGTACCAGAGGTAGAGGAAGAGGAAGAGGTGGAGTAATCACATGCTTCACATGTGGAAAGAATGGGCACAAGTCAGTTGACTGTCCAGATAGGAAGAAGGATGGAGG